>RCUC01149964.1:0-116544 GCA_003697995.1 Taxidea taxus jeffersonii | reverse complement strand
ACCCAAAGAACAAATAATCCAATCAAGAAATGGGCAGAGGACATGAACAGACATTTCTGCAAAGAAGACATCCAGATGGCCAACAGACACATGAAAAAGTGCTCCACGTCACTGGGCATCAGGGAAATACAAATCAAAACCACAATGAGATACCACCTCACACCAGTCAGAATGGCTAAAATGAACAAGTCAGGAAATGACAGATGCTGGCAAGGATGTGGAGAAAGGGGAACCCTCCTACACTGTTGGTGGGAATGCAAGCTGGTGCAACCACTCTGGAAAACAGCATGGAGATTCCTCAAAAAATTGAAAATAGAGCTACCTTATGACCCAGCAATTGCACTACTGGGTATTTACCCTAAAGATACAAACGTAGTGATCCGAAGGGGCACGTATACCCGAATGTTTATAGCAGCAATGTCCACAATAGCCAAGTTATGGAAAGAACCTAGATGTCCATCAACAGATGAATGGTTAAAGAAGAAGTGGTATATATATACAATGGAATACTATGCAGCCATCAAAAGAAACGAAATCTTACCATTTGCGACGACATGGATGGAACTAAAGCGTATTATGCTTAGTGAAATAAGTCAACTGGAGAAAGACAACTATCACATGATCTCCCTGATATGAGGAGATGCAACAGGGGTGGGGGTTAAGGTGGTAGGAAAAGAAAAAATGAAACAAGATGGGATTGGGAGGGAGACAAACCAAAAGAGACTCTTAATGTCATAAAACAAACTGAGGGGGGTGGGGAGGGAGAGGGGTTGGGAGAGGGTGGTGGGGTTACATTATATGTTTAAATAAAAAAGCTTAAAGAAAAAAAAAATAAATAAAAAACAAAACAAAACAAAACAAAAAAATCTCAATTCATTTAAAAACAGAAGTTATGACAAAGTAACACTTTTTAATAGCAGAGGAGTTGAGATTACAATCTTAAGCTTATTTCTCTTTTACAACCTGTTTTTATTTCGTGTGATTTTTACAATTTGAAAAAGACTAGGAAAAAAATCCACAGGCCACATGGTTAGCTTATAAGCTACCAATACGTTGATTTTACCGACACTGTATCAATGATTTAAGAGGCCGGTGTTAGGGTATACTTCCCCAAAAATGTATCTTTCAGCACTTCTTTCCAAAATTAGAATTAAATTAACCTGTTGTCAACAAATTGATGGTTAACCTCTCCATCCTTCTACCTCCTATTCCCAGCTCATTTTCTCTCAGCTATGAAATGTTTCATTTATAAGGGGAACGTTCCTGGACCCCACATCCTTGTAGCTTCCTGTGTCCCCTCTCTCTTTCCCTCCCTCAGTGGAGCTTTCTCCCCCAGCACTGGACTGTGCCACTACTGGTCCCTGCCCCCCTACTCCAATGGCACCCCTCTCCCCCTCACCCCCCGCCCCTCAAGGTCAGCAAGGGCCCTCAAGTTCAGCAAGGGCCCTGGGCGCGTGCTCACCCTCACTCGCCAGTGTGCAGCATCTGACTTATCGTTCTTTCCTTCTGGACATGCTTCACTCCCTATGCTTTCCAAGGCACCAGCTTCTCCCTAGTTCTTTCGACCTCTCTGACTTTTTGTGGGTGGGGGTGGTGGTGGTGACAGGAACATTTCATTTTGTATTTTAATAACCCTTCTTTTTCTGTCTATCCCTAATTATTCACTCATACATCGGTGTTCAGGACTCAGTTCTCTTTTCTTCTCGTGCAACATACTATCCCCAGGGGATCTCATTCCACTTCTATTTCTACACAAATGAAGAGGGCTCTCAAGTGCCTAATTCTCTCCTGGGCTCTGTATCCCTACTTTCAACTTCCCAACTTCCCACTGGGTGCCTGTACCGGGATAGCCAACAACTCAAACTTAACCCCCGCAAAAATACACAAACTGCTTTTTCTGTCTGTTCATTCTGTATTCCCCATTGTCATTGACAGTGAGGCCATCCTTCCACACTTCTTCATCCAAGCTAAGATCTTGTTCTCTCCAATTCCAAGTTCCTCTGCCTTTACATTTTCCCTCTCTGCTCTCCCTGTCACTATTTAATTCAGGCCTTCACAGGGCCCACTGCACCTTTTCTAATGGGTATCTGTTGTGTCTCCACATCACGGTCAAATCCCATTTCTACAATCTGTCACCCATCTGCTGACAAAACCGTCGGGACTTCCCACTGCCTACAGGGTAACACCCAGGGAACTGGCTCCTCACGATCTACCTGCCGCTTACCTTCCCTGTCACCTTTCCCATCATTGCCCCACACAGCCTATTGTGCAGCCAAGTGCAACTATCTGCGGGTCCCCAAGTCCAGCTCCCTCCTCCACATTCCCATTCTTCTGCACATGCTACTACTTCTGCCTACCATGTCGCTGTCACATCACACATCCCCTTTCTTCCTCAGTGAAGCCTCCCTTCAGTCACCCACTTGTAAGAATCTTTTTCCCACAGTGTTTTATACCCATCACTATTGTACCTATTGGTTTTGCATCTCCATTCCTCTCACTCTTCTGGGGGCAGGGGGGCTCTTTTCAAGAAGTGAACTTATTCTATCTTTAGCTCATGGCACAATGTTAGTCCTCAATAAATATTTGTTTTAAAAAAGAAAAGTGAATTCAATTTATAAATGCTGTAGCAGCAATACTTCCTTGTACCGAGAAACCATGTTAAGAACTCAACCCCACAAAGCAAGCAAGGTTGGTAAGCTGTAAAAATCAAAGTTGCCAGTGCCTGCAGCTTTGAAAGGTACCAAATACCTGTGCTTACAGCCTGTTATCTGTCCATCAACCCCAATAAACACGTATTGAGGAAGGCAGAACCCACCCGGGTAAATCTGCCAAGTATTAGACGTTTCTACTTTTCAATACAGTGACCAGATATTTTTGCAAGCTTTCCATACCAAGTGGTCTGCTCCTCCCTTCCCTACAAAAGACAAAGAGCTTCAGGTCTTGAAGTCCACTTGACAAAAACACCAAAGAAGTTTATACAAGTAGTGTGTACTTGACCATACTTAGAATACTGGAGAAGTCACCGAGTCAGCCTTTTAATGTTAAGCTTCATATTCTAATTTTAGAAGAAAAGATTTGAATTCACTACTTAAAGCAAATGTAAGCATCAAAAAAACAGGCAGTTTCTCCTGAGTACGAGATCCCTTGAAATTACAATAGGCCCTGATATAGGCTTGAGACAGTTAAAGAGGGTTCGAGAAAGGAGTAGAAAGGGATAATCAGTGGTCTCTCCCTCACTTCCCCCACCCCTGCAAGAGTAGGCCCTCCACTCCCCTGTGGGGAAGAGCATGACTGAAAAGGCTGTGTGTGAGGTCTGTCAGCTTTGTGGGGTTCAGAAAGGCCTATCCCACTGCCACCAACTTCATCTGGGACTGGAATAGTCCTTCAGCCCATCCCTCCCCTGTTTTAGCACAAGTCACTCTCTTGTCAGCCTTCTGGTTCCCTTAATCCCATCTCTACCTTCCAATTCCTTCGGGTCAAGACTTAGAAATATCTATTTTACAGTTTTCTATGTTGTAGATACTCTTTTAATAATTTTGTACTATAACCTTTTGATCTGACCTTCACACTAACTTTAGTTATGAAATTTTGACAGATGTGGTACTGGAAAACTTCTCTAATATTGTTATATAGTTCACAAAAATTCTCCAACTATCTGGATATTAAAAACAAAGCAAAGTTTCATTCATAGAAAATGGAGGAGAAAATCCTAGAAAAGGCATAAAAGAAGAATCTGCTTTTTATTAAAAAACTAGCCTTTAAGAAAAAGAAAAGAAAACTAGGCTTCCTCCAGAAAAAGAACTTTTCTTTTTAAACATTTTAAATTTATTTATTTGAGAGAGAGAGAATGTCTGAGAACACAAGCAGGGGACTGGGTTAGATGGAGAAGCAGACTGCCCGCTGAGCAGGAAGCCCACAGAGCTCAATCCCCAGACCCTGAGATCATGACCTGGACCTGAGCCTGAGCCGAAGGACTCTTACCAACTGAGCCACCCAGGTGCCCTGAAAAATAATTTTTCAAGTATCCTAACTTTACTTCTTTCTTCCTAACAGTTCAGAGTATTTTTATCTTTTTTTAGAGGAAGGTTATTATTCTTCCATTAAATAAAGCAACTGAAGCTCTCAGAGGACAAAGATGTTTGTTTGGGACTGGCTAATTATGCTAAATTTTCACTCAGGTCTCTTTCATTTAATGGAAAAAAAAAAAAAAAAAAGACTGGTTCATCTTTTCTCTCTTACCTGAAATAATCTCTGGAATTGAGGATTTGGGATTTTGCTGGTTGGAAACAAGTCTTCAATGGTGTTCTCCTTTTCACCTTTCTTTACCAAGCTCATGGAGTCAATCAAGGCATCAACTGCATCCAACTGAACCTCTAAAACAAGGATAAACAGAGTGCAAAGGAAAATGATTACCTCCACTGCTCTCCACTAAAATAAATGCTTTCCATTCAGAGATCCAGCATTACCAGCAAGTGATATACAATCCAGGCTTGGCCAAAAAATAGTCTCCAGTTATGCAAGTCATTTAACCTGAGTCCTGGTGTTCTCTTTTGTAGAGCTATTTAGAGTAGCTGGTCTCCTAGGTCCACTCGGTGAACTTCTTCTGCAGGGTAGTATCATCCCGAAAGCCACAAAGTTTGCTCCAGAGGAAGCACCACAGACATACAAAACCCAACTTCTATATGGAGACTCAAAATATTCAGTATTCAATGAGTTAGTATATTCAAAAAATTAGTAATTAGCTAAAGGAGAAAAACATGAAGAAGAAAAAGAAAATACCTTTGGTCACGAGATAAAAGCTTTACAAGGATTTCCTATAACTTCTATCAGGGTAACTAACAAGAAGACAGAGCAACCTAATGGGAAGAAACCAGTAGACCCGAGGGAGTGGACTCCTTCCCAATCTCCCCAAGTCAGAACCAGCTCTCTCCCCCACAGACCTCACAGCCTGTATGCACACCTGCATCTATGTCTTACCCCGCTTCATTCAAACTGTAAGATTCTTGAGAGCAGAAACATGACATCTTCATTACCTCTCTCCTAATACCTAACAGAAAGCGCTTCTCCATAAAAATCTACCAATGCAACAAAACCGGCACAGTCCGAGGCAATGGGGATAAAAGGCAACACTTTCCAGAACACTTCTACCTAAACCACCATTGTGTAGCTTCCATTCTGCTGACTCATACAGCTGTTAGAAGCTGAAGCGCTGTTTTTGGATCATTCATAACCATTAGGCAAAAGGTAGAAAAGAGCAAGCTGTTCCTAAAAAGTCCATTGTGCTTCCATTCTTCACCTTTTCAAGTACCTCTTGTGCTACAAAATGAAAGAGCACACTACAGATTTTTATCCTGATATGTTTCTATCTCATTTTCGGGCTTTCCAGGCGAGGTTTTAGACACTGGCGCGGTGTCACCATCTTAAACTGACTACTGCAGAGCCTCCCTGGCAACCGGTTGGAAGCTGCACTTGCGTGTGTGAACGTTCAGTGACTTTCACCTGCTCCGTCAGACGGACATCAGGACACCTCTATGGAAATATCTACCGGGGCACCCGTCAAAGTTTCAGCAATCCACTTCCCAATGGACAACATGCAAATAAAAATATGCAAACTCACAGAAAGTAAATCAAGAGCTTGAAAGATACTTCACATTTTAGATCCCAAGTGAATGATTTATGTCCACGTGATAATTTCTCAACAAAGTTCTCTTTTTCAAATGTCCACTCATTTAACGTTGGAAACTATCAACACGGAGAGAAATAATTTTGTAACACCATGGAGGCTTCTATACATTCAAGTCCGTGCCTGGCCCCACCATGATGCAGAGGGACTCATTTCTAGAAGGTGAAGACACAAGCCCTCGGGCCTACTGGATTCTTGGCTTTTCTACAGCACACTGCTCCTCAAGGATCTAACCAAAAAAAAACAGAGAACCCATTTGTGAGACTCATCTCACAACTCCCTAGTCCTACAATGACATAGATTTAAACTTTCAAACCAAAACATCTACTCACTATTTTGTGTTCTTTTTGGTATATATATTCTCTACATTCAGCCCACTCTGATATTTTATTGCAGCTGTCTTAAACTATGACTAAGATAGGATTTGATATCTGTGTGAACCATTCGAGATGGCACCCTGACACTCATAGACAGATGCATAATAAAGGCCTTTTCTCATCATGCTCAAGTAACTCCTAGAACCAAAGAACAAAGCGGCCTGGAGGGTTGGTATAAACTGCAAAGAAAGAACAAAGAGAAAAGGTAACTTCCAGCACTTAACTTTTCGGCTCAGCTAGTTACATCCTATTTTCCGTAGGACACTACAGTCACAGCTTTGACACTGCATGCCAGCTCACTTCAGCAGAGGGCAAACTGGTTCAGCACTAGAGAATGTACATCCACTTCCAACAAGCTGCTCCCTAGCTACAAGCTCTGAGTCAGAGCGGGAAACCAGACAGTGTTTGGAGAGTTCAGGGCAAACCTATCCCCACTATGAAAAAACATGATGCACCACCTTTATCACCACTGTGTATGAGCATGAGCACGGCTGGAGTCCAAGTGATTCCACCCTGTGGAGGCCCCTGGCCCCAGTCAGGTGATTTCCCAAGGACAGTCTGCCTTTAGAGCCAATTAATGAGCAAAATGAAAATAAACTCACCCGTGGGAATGTATTTCTTATTATTTTTCAAAGATGAAAACATGTATTGTCGCAAGTCTTCCATAAAAGGCAGCTGCACATATATTAAACACTAAGGAGAAAGAGAGGCGGTTAAAAGCAGAAACCAAATTAATGGAAAAAATATAAAGCTGGTCCCAAATGCCATGCAAGTGGTGCAACAAAAATATTTCAAAAATCAGACAAGTCAAGTCTGGTACTGCTTTGATTTTTGTTTTCACTGTATACAACTCTGAACGGTACAAGAATATTAAACATAAAAAAATACTTAACAGAAAGATTATCAAGAACACTTGCAAAATGTGTGACCAATACAACAAATGGAAAAGTCACGGTGACTAGAAGGCTGATTGGGAAGTCAAGGTATTTGCCTTCTCTTTTCCAGTTCTACCTCAGAAAGTTCCCTGAGAAACAGAAGACGATCAAGAATCTAGGCTTGTTTTTTCAACAAGAGAATCCTACATAAACTGAATTTTTCAAGGAAAACAAAAAAAATCATACCCTTGACCTTTATCCATACTCTTCATTTGTAAAAATAAGGGTGCTCTCTATCCGCATTAGGTTCTGCGAAGTCAAGAAGGTCACCTTCACTGATTTGGTTTAATAATAAGCTCCTTACTTTTATAATTTACACTCTTCCATTACAACTGGAAGTGTGGTTCACAGACCACCTGTGTCAGCCTTACTTGGGAATTTGTGAGAAACGCACAATCTCAGGCAGCGCTCCAGACCTACAGAATCTGAATCCCAAGTCATTCCCAAGCACATTACCAGTTGAGAAGCACTGTTTGGAATAAAGGAACTGATGGGAAAAAATTAACATGAAAGAACTATGGGTTTTACCTCATAGGTGTCCTTGATATAAGGAAATGCCATGCCAACTTGAGGATTAGCTCTTCTGTCATAGGCATATCGAACTACGGCCACCATGTCTAATTCATCCAAAGCATGAATCAGGGAGGAAAGTGCCACTGCTGCTGCCTGGTAAGAAAGCCACTGCATGAACACAGAGCCAATGTGTGTGAACTTCCCCAACACACCTAAATACAGCTGACCCTTGAACACACGGGTATGAAATGCATGGGTCTACTGGCACACAGATTTTCACAGTGCTGTAAATGTATTTTCTCTTCCTTATGAGTTTCCTACTAACATTTTTCCTCTAGCTTACTTTATTTTAATATAGTATATAATACACATAACATAAAATACGTATTAACTCTTGTTACTGGCTAGGCTTCTGGTCAAGAGTAGGCTATTGGTAGTTAAGTTTTGGGAGAGTCAAAAGTTATACTGGATTTCTGACTGCTTGGGGTGTCAGCCCCCCTCACTCTCCACCCTCGTCGACTATTCCAGGGTCAACTGTACTTACAAGATTATTATCTAAGAAAAAGAAAGTCCTTTTGTCTTTAAAGTATACGTTAAATTATATGTTATTCTACTATGCTTACAACCTATATTATAGCCTTGTTATCAATGCTACTAAAAATGAAAGTGTTATTGACAGTTACAGATTATCAGTACGGCAAACTCCTGAGCTCTAGTGCTATAACATTTTCACATAGAATTTGAGTTCTGAGTAAGTTTTGGGCTTATAAAAATGACTCTTGGACCTTACTGTTGCTAACTAGATCAAATATACAGACCGAACAGGGATATACTGAGTACTTTTAGTGTTTCCAAAGCCTCAGATGGAGTTGCTAGTATTATCATTTGAAACTGGTAATACAATAGAAAACATTAACTACTTTTTTTCTGGATCCTTTTCATGCCAGACATTAAAGAGGTTCTGCTAACTCCTTTCCTGGCTGTCTCCAGAATGAAAATATTTAGAACAGTGGTCCTAAAAAGCCATTCATGCCTGGTTCACACTGATTTTTGAGTCTCTTTAATACATATTGATCATGTATTGATTAATGCTTTCCCCCATATTCTAGTCAGGTAAATTCAGATGTATATAACAGAATACCTTTTCTTAACTGAACTACGCTATGATATCCACATGATTATACAGTAAAGAAAAATAAACTGAGCCTAAAAAAAAAATCGTTATCCACCTTGTTCCTGATTCAGATTTCTTAAGTGCCCCTCTATCTACTTCAAGGCCACACTGTACACATCTGCATTTGATCACACTAACTGTAACTTCTTCTGGAACTTCACTTCATTATATGGCTCCTCTCTGCCATCACTTCAATCTTTCGTCTCTCAATTCATACCCTCCTCCTCCAAATAGCCTTTCTAAACACAATCTTTCTTCGGCCCCCTCTCTCCATAAATTACTATCTATATCTTTCCATTTACCTCTAAATTTCATGAAATTTGGTGTTTCCACCAAATGGTGTTGGTCTTGGTGTTTTCACAGCTTAGAACACAATTATTTTTCAATGTAATCCAGCTCTTGCCCTCATCTTATTTACTGAAATTACTCTCTGAAGTCACCTATGACCTCCTAGCTGCCCATCCTTGGTTCCCATTCTATTCATCTGACCTTTCAGCAGCATCTGACCATCCCCCTTTCTCTGCACTTTCTCCGCTGGCTTCGGAAACAATACTCTTCTCTGATTCTACTTTACTCTACTTCTCTGATTCTACTCTACTCTATTCTACTTTGTGGATCATTCCTTCCCTAACTCTTCTCTTCTACTAATCCTGAAATTTTGTTCTTGGCCTTTCTCACCTTCTCTCACTCTGAAACTCTACTTGGGAATTATTTTATCCAGTCCCATGAGTTGATGAATCAAAAATCTGTATATTCAGCTTTAAAACTCTAAGATCCAGACTTACATTGCCCACCAGCTGGTAGTGTATCACAGGTATTGAAACTGTTCATGACCAAAACTAAACTAGTATCTTTCCCCCGTTCTTCTCCAGTACTCCCTACCTCATGAACTCCACCTGCCATGCAACCAAATGAGAAGCCCAAAATATTCAGTAATGCCACCTGACTCATCCTTCACCTTCAAGTGTTTACCAAATTTTACTAATCTACCTCTGTGCTATCTCTCTAATCTATTTCTTCCATCAATGCCCCTCCAGTTCACAGAGCTGATTATGTCATTCCTTTCCATAAGAAAATCCAATGGTTCAGGGCACCTGGGTGTCTCAGTTGGTTAAGCATCTGACTCTTAATTTTTTGCTCAGGTCATGATCATGAGATTCAGCTCCGAGCTGGAATCTTGCTCAATTGGGATCTTGCTCAGTACAGAGTCTGGTTTTCCCTCTCCTACCCTCTGCTCAAGTGCACATGCAAACTCTCTGTCTTTAAAATAAATAAATAAATCTTTAAAAGAATCTCCAGTGGTTCTACTATCCCAGCCTCAGTTAGCTGACCATATTCCTAAACAAGTCTTATACTCTCCCTCCTCTGTAGCTTTCTGCTCTTAAAATTTCCTCCTAGCTAGAATGCCCTCTCCACATCTCTGTCTCTTGAGCTTCTAACTATTCTCAAGGCCCAGGAAATTGATACCCTCACCATTTTAGATTTGCTTTAGTCTCTCTGTTTCCATAACTCCCCAAACACATTGTCTGAACTTTTTTCAGTATTATAGTTAATCTTTATCCAAGTTAGCTACGTACATTTTCATTTCCTCCACCAAAAACCTATGACCTCAATACCTTGTCATCAAAATCCTCTATAGGTTTCGTGGCAGATTCATTACCTTTTTAGTTCAATTCACGGAATATTTACTTAGTGCCTACTCTTTGCTACATACTGTCTTAGACCCTGTAAGAAAACAAAGATAAGTCCCTGATCTCACTGAGCTAATACATTCTTTACTAGCAGAAGTGAGATATGTACCAAATACAGAACGTGTACAGTCTAGCAAGTCCCCTTAGAGACCAGAGAAGCACACACAATGGGAGTCTGAGGACAAGATTACTTCCAATCTGTTTGCAAATTTCTATCTGGGTGTCTTTGATAAACCAACTGGGATATCAAAGGAAGGAAGGAAGGAAGGGGTCAGGGATGATTGTGACACTATAAACACAATGCTACCTCTGTGGGAAACTCAACTACAGCTCCACTTCCTTTTCTTCCTTTTCTCCTCCTCCACACATAGTACAAATTATGTGCAAGTGTAGATTCTATATACAAAAAAACTGCATGCTAATGACCAGAGAAAACACATTTTTTTTTTAAAGATTTTATTTATTTCCTTGACACAGAGAGAGAGAGATCACAAGTAGGCAGAGAGGCAGTCAGAGAGAGAGGGGGAAGCAGGTCCCTGCTGAGCAAAAAGCCCGATGTGGAGCTCGATCCCAGGACCCGGGGATCATGACCTGAGCTGAAGGCAGAGGCTTTAACCCACTGAGCCACCCAGGCGCCCCAGAAAACACATTTTTTAAAGGAATTATTGATAGTCATAGAATATTTGAATTGAAAAACAACAGTATTCATCTAGCTTAACCACCCACATGATGATGAAATTCCCTCTCCCAAATCTGACTGGTACAAATAAAGACCCTGCTGAGAAATATTCAGGAACAGAGACCTGACTGTCTCATAAGGAACCAATTGACCTGGAGGTAGTAACCCTTGTTGATAAAATAATTCTTTATTTTGAATAAAACTACCACCTGTTGGAAGGAGACCTAGTTAAATTTCTGTTCCACATGATAATCCTCTAATGTAAGAACGTAGCTATTATGTCTGATGTCCCACGTCCCTACTACTTCCTTACTCACCTACAAAGTTTTCTTGGAAGTCATCACCTGATATAACTTCCCTACGCCCCTGCCTATCTCAGCAGCTCCCATTATTAGTACTATCCTTTGACTAGGACATCAAGAATGACACAAAAGAGTAACCCTTTGCCATTAGCAGATGAATTTTTTTTTTTTTCCTTGAGTGACCTCAAAGTAACCCAATGATATATACTACAGGGTCTGTATGAGGTTGGCTGGAATCATGTATGCCACAAGGCTGCCCTTAGCTAGCCAGTCTAGATAATCACATAGGTCATAACACAATGATGTTGACAAGAGTCTTTATGGCATACCAGCAATCACATGAAGTGATCAGAGTTTTCTATGTGCAGGAATGGTAAGCTGGAGTTAAAATTCAGTTTAAAATGCTGTCAAGCTATGATGACAATATATACTACAAATGTATAATTCCCAAGAGGATTTGACTTAGGAAAAAATCCATGAACAAGGATTCTCATGTAAACTAAGATTCACATATGCCTACTATGCTCTGACGAATCCATTCAGTACTGACAGGAAACAAAGCAATTCTCCTAAATTAACTGTTCCAGTAAAATGGCACAGCCATTCATTAGATCAGCAGCCAGGTACCCTTCAGAAGTGAGAAGAAAAAGCAGAAAAGGGTATGAAGAGGACTAGATCACTTCTACCACCGCCCTCCCCGCACCCCAACAAGCCTTCGACATCAAGTTTACTAACTTCAAATGCAAATACTTCTGGAACTTGGATCCCTGCTTAGGCAGTCTCAAGCAGACATGAGACTGCCGTATCCCAGTTAAGATCAATATCTCGATAGGACAAGTTCCAGCTTGGAGGCTGAACAGGAAACATTTACAGAGAGGGCAGGTATGACTGTAGGATGCAATGGTCATGGGTTGTTAGCCAGGCAAAAACCAGCCTGAAAACAGAATCTTCTGGGGTGGGAAAAAGTACAAAGAGAGACGGAGGAGACAAAGACGAATTTCTTGATGGGGGAAGTGGCCCAGTGAATCACTAACACTCATCTCCAGGATGCTAAAGCTAAGCGCTAAATGCTCAGTGCTTAACGACAATGAAAATGTCACCCTGACCCCAAGCCTCCTCAACATCTAACCAGGAGATTCCCACACGTAAATGCATTTGTTCAAATGTTCTTTTTAACACCTACTTGGTCTCCAGCGGCAGGACTATGTCCTCAGGCCTTGTGCTCACGCTATGACAAATTCATTTATCATTTCTCCATTTTCAGAGTTAAGCTCAGTGAACTTTCCCACTGTTGTTGTAAGAATTAACATCACTTTAAACCATAAAAGCCCCAAACTCACTTAAAATGACATTCAATTCTGTGGCACTACCTCAGAGGCCCACTGTCAACTCACCTCATCATCTTTTGCTGCAAAGACCTTTAGGACTTGATTTCCCATAAAGTATCTCCTGTGGACCTACAAGAGTTAAGTGAGGAAAACAATTGGTTTTGATCCATAATAAGGAACACCTATAGCCATTATGCCACAGTTACTAAGAAATTCTCTTCAAATGTAAAAAAAAACATTCACAGGGACTAGAAACAACTTTTTATTTGAGGCTCAATCAATTAAACACAATACATCTCTGGATTCCAAGGACATGCCAAACATTGTTTTGAGAGCACTGTAAACATAATAGTGAACAGGACACAGTCTGGTCCTGAGGTGCTTGGACAAATATGAAACCAACTGCTCTGCAGGATTAGGGAACTGCACTGCAAAGGCACACGAGTGCAGCAATCTAGCTCGGGGCCCTGAGAGCACATGAATAGGGCACCCAGCTTGGTCAGGAAGGGTGAGGGCAGGCTTCTGCAACTGGTGACACCTAGGTCAAGACTTCAAGGATGCACAGGAACTAAGAGAAGAGTCTAGCACAAGTGTGGTGGGCAAAGATACTAGTGTGAGTCGAGTCTGGAATGACATACGAACATAGAGTGGGTGCAGTGCCCTAGTATGAAGGGAGAGGTGCAAAATTAGAGTAGCAAAGATCAAATCGTCAAGTGTCTTGTGAGCAAAGTTAAGCAGTTTGGACTTCATCCCAAGAGCAAAGACGAGGCACTGCTAAACTGCAAAGAGACCAGAGTGAAGAACTATTTAAAGGGGCGGGGGCCGTAATGGAGGAGGGGAGACTACAGAGAAACCAAAAATAAGTACTGCATGTCCTCCTGTGCCCCTTTTAGTTCAGTTACTTCTCTGGCAGGGTATCAGAGGGGTCAAAGCAGCACCACTGATACCTGCTTAGAAATGAAGACTGAAGAGTTCCTAGCATCATAAACAACCCCCTGCATCTACTGACCAAGATCAACTTCCCTCTGCTCCGGGTAATCCTGACCCTGGAGCTCAGCCGCAAGAACATTCCATGTGTGCACAGGGCAACACCCCTCAAGTGTTCTTCTGCCCTCCCACCTCTGAAGCCAAGACACTGAGCACAGTTACTTGGGTCATGAATTTCAAATCAGTTGTTTTGGATAGGTCTTTTCTAGCTAACTGGAATTAGGCAGACCCACTTCCCAACAGGCTAGTTTTTACACACAGGCCTGAACAAAAGTTCTGCTTCACTGGAAAGACTTAGAGGCATGCCATTAACAACCTAAGTTTTAAGTCTGTAGAACATCCAAGGTGAATACTTTCATTTTTAAGAAATATCTATTTAGTGTAATTTGTTAGAGAATTGTTAGAAACTCTCAACTTCCAAAAAGTATTTTCATCATTAAAATCATATCAACTTTCAGTAAGTACTCCCAATTTCCAGCTTAAGAAGTTTAAAAACATACCCAACAGTTTGGGCATATCATGGAAAACATCTCCCCACCCTCATGGAATTATTCTAACACCAAAGTACACAGGGACTATATAGCAGAGCAACACGAAGAAGCTCAAATCCAGTATGCTTGGTAATATTTATTTTCATTACAACTCTCACTTGAATTTCTTTAGAACCAACAAACACTGCTTTATCCCTATAGAGCCTTATAAAAGATATGCTACAAGATATGCTTATTCATTTTCTCTGGTTGCCTACCTTAAGAACATTTAATCTAAGATCTCCAGGAATCTTTAATAGCCCTTTCTAGATAGTATATGATATCCCATGGCCCTCAGTGAGTTACCGCATTTCCCGCTATGTGTTTTGTATATCTCTGCATCGGTGTCTAAAGAATGTATGACTTAAGGACAGGCTTCAGATCCTAGACCTCTTTGTTGGGTGTTGAGAAGGGTGCCCAGCATAAACCAGTGACATTCTAAGAAGTCTGGGGTCATTCAAAACCCAAGCAGACCTTCATTCCTCTAAAACACTCTATTATATTATACACAACAGTTTAGAGAAAGCAGCACAATAGCAAAGAACTGAATGATGTTTCTTTAAGGCTACTGTGAGCTATGACTGACAGCCAGGCTAAGAAGTGACTCTCAATGGAATATATTCTGATTCATGCTAAGACTGCTCGACTTTTCTTTATCTTCGTTTCTCTATTCAAAAACTGAAGATAGTTGACACTAATCCCCAAACTACACTCAAACAAATCTAAAAGTGAAATAAATACACATCGTAAATAAAAGGACAAATTGAAAGCATACCCTCTCAAATAATAGTAAGAGAAAAGTTCATTTCTTTTGTTGACAATGAGTAAGAGTAATTGCCATACCTGAGAAGATCTACAAAATCCCAAAACGGAGAAGCACTTCCCCTCCGATTTGTATTTCATGTGTTCCTCATCCACTTTAGAGAAAGGAACGATATCACTTCCATAGCGGAACCCTAGAGAACAAGAGAAGAGCATCTGTTAAGCATATGGGGCCTCATTTTCTACAAGTTGAAATTGGCCCTATGCATACATTAACAATACATGCATATTCCAGACCAAGCCTCCATATACTGTTCCCTGGAATCAAATTACTGCCCCTTGTGATCAGTGGGGGAAAAGTAGTGGCAAATACAGAAACAACATACACAGTATAGAGGTGATTAAAATCTGATTACATTTTTTAAGTAGCATCTTCTGCAATCTAGTTACCTTAATGATTATACAGCCTAGAAGAAAGAATGTAGCAAATGTAATGTAACAGTTATCTTCCAAAGATAAACTATGGTTGACTAAAGTACAAGTGTGATTTGTAAACATAATAACAAGAACACATTTGTTCAGAACCTGGAGACCCGCAGAGAAAAATGCCCAAAGGAAATTTTCAGAATAAAATGTTCTCCAAAATGCATGCTGAAGACATACAAATGCCTAATGGGAGAAGCCAAAACTCTTCTATTTAGGAACATTCAATTGATAAGTTGGCTATTTTTCTGCATTTAAATTTACTTCATTTTTGGAATTATGTCTTTTCCTTTTTAATTACTTGGTTATTCATACAAATACAGGCTCTTAGTTTCTTAAAAATAACTCCAGTCCTGTTCCAAGGCCTCTGTTCTATGGAAAGTTGTGCCCTTTCAATATACAGTCTTCTGCATTTGGTGGGGAGAACGAGTATCAAATCTCAAAGATTCTGGCCTTGGGTAAATGGAAAGGAAAAGCCATGTGCACCTTTATTCCAAGAAACAAAGAAATTTATATGTTTGGGGTAGAATCTGTAATCCAGTTTATCTGTTCCTATCAATCTGTTGATGCCATGCATTTAATTTAAAAAAACACATTTGGGACGCCTGGGTGGGTGGTTTAAGCCTCTGCCTTCAGCTCAGGTCATGATCTCAGGGTCCTGGGATCGAGCCCCACATCGGGCTCTCTGCTCAGCAGGGAGCCTGCTTCCTCCCCTCTCTCTGCCTGCCTGTGATCTCTCTCTCTCTGTGTCAAATAAATAAATAAAATCTTAAAAAAAAAAATAGTTCTCTTTAAAAAAAAAAAAAACACATTTGTATTTTCATATATGTCTTTTTATTTTTTTTATTTGACAGAGATCACAAGTAGGCAGAGAAACAGGCAGAGAGAGAGGGGGAAGCAGGCTCCCCGCTGAGCAGAGAGCCCGATTCGGGGCTCGATCCCAGGACCCTGGGATCATGATGAGCTGAAAGCAGAGGCTTTAACCCACTGAGCCACCCAGGTACCCCCATATATGTCTTTTTAAAAAGCTGGTGATGAAAACAAAAACCCCAACAAAAAATTATCAGGGAGGGGCGCCTGCATGGCTCAGTTGGTTAAGCATTGAGCACTGGTTAATGCTCAGCAGGAAGCCTGCTTCTCCCTCTGCCTCCAGCTCCCCCTGCTTGTGTTCTCTCGCACTCCCTCTTTCGGATAGATAAATACACCTTTAAAAAAAATTATCAGGGAAATGTATGGCACATGACTAATACTGGTAACTAAACCAAATGTTTTTCCTAACTCTTGCCAGTCATGAGACATCTTACTTGAATTTTTTAACTTGAAAATTCTAATTAAAACTGCCTTGTGTTTTCTGGTTCATCTACTGAAAGGGAAAAATCAATATCTAAATTTTGTACATGGCAAAAAGCACAGAATACACCGCAACATAAAACCATATTCCTTTGCACACATAGGTCTGCTGGGCCTCTGTCTGCCAACAGTGGGCAGAGAGTGGAGGACAGGCAAAGGAAGTATGTGGGTAGCTGCACCGAGGGACAAGACAAAAGCTGCCTCTGTGCCCTCTGAACTCAATGTTTACCTTTTCCCTCTCCACTGCTCCAGCAATAAATGAGTAAATGCCCTTTTTGCCTAAAATAAACAGAACTGGGTTGGTTTTGTTTTTTGTTTTTTTGCTTGCAACCAAAAGAACTGGCACCTTATCTCCATCATATTAATCTTCCTAACACACAGTCTCAATGACACTCTGCTCCTCCAAACTAGAAACAGTTCCAGGTTGCTTTCAAGATTAAGCATCAACTCTTCAGCCTGTCTTTCAAAGCCCTTCCTAATTCAGAACAGTCTGCAGAAACACAGACTCTGAAGTAGGACAGTCCTGGGTTCGAGTTCTGCCCGTTGCTAGCTGCAGACTTTGAATATGTGAAGGAGTGTCTTTCAGCCTCAATTCTCTCATCTGTAAAATGGAAACAACAAGAATGTGATGCCTGTTTCATGAGGCTTGTCTATGGGATACAAGTACTAAACTATGTAGGCGGACACACCAGCCCAACTACCTGCTGTCCCTGAGAAGCCTTCTACGTTCCTGGTCTTATGCCTTTAATCATCCTCTTATTTCTTTCAGTCATTATAGGAGGATCATATGATTAGTAACTGATGGAGGCGTGATTCTTCTAACCCAGGTCTGACTCCAAAATTCACATTTTGTAACCACACTATAATATGGAACTGAATTAAAGAATTAGTAGGGATTGCAGGATACTAATTACATTTTCTACTCATAAATCGATCAGGAGAAAGAAAGGAATCACAACCATTCTCCTGCACACTACACACAAACACTGAGATTTAGTGCCACAGACGAAAGGCTTTTTTTCAAGGCTTGCAAATTAGCACAAAGCCTGGCAATGAATTTATCTAAAGACTCTGGCTTCTACCTTAACCATCTTGGTATCTTGTAATTTTAGCTCTTGAAAATTCAGACACTCTCAGCTAACTTGTAAGCCTTCTGGAGAGAGGTGCCCTCCAGACACATTACAAAGATCAAATGTATCATACATGAAGCACAACTGTAAACAACCTCAGAACATAAAGCCATATAGTGGACACAAATGTTTCTGATTCCCTAAATTACCTGAAGGGAGCAGATCTAGCAAGATCTGCAAGACCTGAAATTGGCACTCAGAAGAATAATCACCACTGAAGTAAAAAGTGAAACAGAGTAAACAAAGAAACTTGCTTCTGCCACATTAACAGAAGTATTCTCTTAGCTAGTATGTTTCAAACTTTAAAATAAAACCAAGTATTAAGTCTTGTCACTGGAGGACATGTTGATCCCAGAGGGAGTACCCAAGGGCATCCTGGGAGCTATCCTGCCTCGGACCTGACAGATGAGCTCAATTTAGGACCTAGTGCCTCATGGTACCTCCTATGGTCATGTCTCTAGAACTCAGAAAAATATCCTCCAACACTACCAGCACAAACCCAAGTCGGCCTCCAACCACCCTGAAGGCGTACCTTGAATAGTGTCTTCCTTCAGGACCTCTGTTTCATTGTCATCATTTAAACAATAAATGGTTTCTTTCTGTAGATCTTCTTTCTTGAGGGTTCTGGCATCTACAATTGTCCAAGACTTTTTAACCCTCTCCTGTGTAATCTTAATTCCAAAAAGAAAAATAAAGGGAAAACAAGGAAAGCCAGGTATTCTAATGAAAAAATGAAAACTCCATATATTCTCTGCTTTACAGGAAAAAATCTGTAACAATTACTCTAGCTAAACCATTCTGTTTGCTCTGGCCCACTGTGGAAATTTTCACTTATTTCATAACTCTTGCTGCATTTCATTTTTCCCCCCAAGGTAATCCACAGATAAATATTAATTATTTATATACACATAAGCATTTTCTATACAAAACCTTCAGAATCATAAAATGGGACCACACATTGTTACTAATTTTCCAATAGAGAGGAAAGGGAAGACTGTCTATCAAGAGCTGGAACTCAATAAGGAAATCCGAAAAGAAAAAAAGAAGAGGAGGGATGCCTGGGTGGCTCAGTCAGCTAAGAATCTGCCTTCAGCTCAGGTCGTGATCCTAGGGTTCTGGGATCAAGTCCTGTATTGGGCTTCCTGCTTGGTGGGGCATTTGCTTCTCCCTCAGCCTGCCGCTCCCTCTGCTTGTGCTTGCTCTCTCTCTGACAAATAAATAAATAAAATATTTTTAAAAATATTAAAAATCTCCTTTAAAAAAAAAAAGAGAGGAGACTGTATTCTATTCCAGCCCTTGATGGCAGCTGAAAAAAAGAAGCACCCCCCAAGGTTTTCATGGATGTAGCATGTGTTTTAGAATTAAGGCCCTGAATATAAAAAGAATACTTGAATATATACATACATGTTTTTGTATATTTTCTACACTTAGATGTTTGTATGTATTTAGTTTGTTCATTTAAAGAAAACAGGCAATGGCGATTCACAGATCTGTACCCTTGGGGCTAATAATACATTATATGTTTATAAAAAATTTAAAAATTTTTTTAAAAATTTAAAAAAAAATGTAAAGAAAACAGGCAAGAAGGATCTCACAGAGGCACAGATCACAGACTCCTACTCAAACTGCAATTTCATCAAATAATCACCAAAAGCAACTTATTACAAAAGGCAATTTCATAGTCACAAGTCAATAGTTTTTGATAGTTCACAGGTGCTGTTACCACCAGATTGTTAATAACTGAACTGGGTGAGACTGAGTTTTCAAAATTCTGGACTTCTTTGGTGTATATCTATATTTCTGCTACAATACTACAGCGACATGACTTCACGCATTCCATTTTCTTTCAAAAAAGAAAAAAAAGTAAGAGAAAGGAAGGAATCAACCTGGATTACAGATGATTCTTAAAATTTTCTATCCTAATACGCATTTTACATAAAAAAGCTAAAGAGAGATGAGCTGAACAGGGAGAACAGTTAAAGAGGCAATAATTATGGTAGTGAATAACCCACAAATGAATTGGCAGTTCTTTATATAAGCATATTTGCCTGCCTCATGCATTGCTTTAAAAAATATGAGTGTGGAGGGTGCCTGGCTCAGTTGGTAGAGCATACAACTCTTGATCTTGGAGCTGTGAATCTGAGCCCCATGAGAGGTGTAGAGATTACTTAAAAATAAAAAAAATTTAAAATTTAAAAATTAAAAATGTGTAAGTACCACTTACCGATTTATAAGCCACAATCTTTATAGACAAACTGGAGCCAATGGTCAGTGTGCAGGGCCAAGGGACGGAACGCTTCTCAATTTTCTTAAAGACACACAGTTGTCTCAGACTCTCACTTAAATAAAAAATAAATATATATGTAACTCTCACTTAATAAAATATATATTATATATACAACGAAAAAATACACATGTAACAAAACCAATTTTAAAACATTAACTTTGTTGGGTGATGCAGTTAATTTTCCAGAATGAAAAGTGAGTTGTCATTGATCATTATGAGAGGAACAGCAAGGGATGGAAGGAAAATGACAACCACCAGTTGGGAGAGAGCCAGAATACAGCTGAGTTGGCTTAAGAGGAAGAAGCTGAATTACATTACCGACAGGTGAAAAAGAACATCTCTATCTTCCCCTACTCAATCTTCTCTTTCAATTCAGCCCCTGGTTCTTTTTTTTTTAGAGAGAGAGATCACAAGTAGGGAGAGGGGCAGGCAGAGAGAGAGGGGGAAGCAGGCTCCCCGCCAAGTAGAGAGCCCGATGCGGGGCTCGATCCCAGGACCCTGAGACCATGACCTGAGCCGAAGGCAGAGGCTTAACCCACTGAGCCACCCAGGCGCCCCTCAGCCCCTGGTTCTTAACGATTTTTTCAAGACCAAGGACATGTTGAAGATATGATAAAAGCACACTTATTAGAGTTTGCCCACAATTTAAAGGGATCACCAGCTTCTTGAAAACCATGGACCTAGATATAAGAACTCCTGGCTTCAGGATATTAAAGGGTGAGTCCCATCCCAAAGTTTCACTGCTCATAACTCTCTAACTTATTACTTCATTCCGATCACCTTAAATAAAAGCACATATATATACCCAATGGACAGAGTTAAATAAAGACTCTCCAGGGAATAAAGGAATTTAGTCCATATTTAGTCTTAAGATAAAGCAGGTTAACTCCAAGTTTTTTACTGGACGGGGATGGGGAATTGGGAAGTAACAAACACAACGTAGAGTGCTACTTTATTTGAAACATAAATGAGGATCAATTCTATTTTTATCTGGTCCCTAATCAAACACAATAGATAAGATTACAGGAAATACTTGGAATTTGCTGTATTCACTAAGAAAGAAACCAATGAACAAACACATTCAAAGCATATGATCCAGGGACGCCTGGGTGGCCCAGTGGGTTAAGTGTCTGCCTTCAGCTCATGTTATGATCCCAGTGTCCTAGGATTGAGCCCCACGTCCAGCTCCTTGCTCATTGGGGAGCCTGCTTCTCCCTCTGCCTGCTGCTCTCCCTGCTTGTACTCTCTTTCTCACATTCTCACAAATAAACAAATAAATAAAATCTTTTAAAAAAAAAAGGGCATATAATCCAGACCAAGATCAATTCCCTTGGCGCAAATGCAAAACAAATCTACAAAGAGGTAGAGAATTATCTGACATTATTCAGAGTTATGGACAAAGAGGTTTCAAAAGACTCTACTTTTCAGAAATAATCCATAACAGTAGATATTCTACCTGACACCCTACTTCCAGTCTATGATAATAAACAAACAAACAAAGTTAATGATATTCCTTCCTTGGTTTTGGACTGTTGAGGAATGAAGGGGTCTGAAACAGATCTAACATATCCATAGGACATTACTAGTTTGAGTCACCACTGTAAAAAACCACTGCAAGTGTTGAATTCAGTTCCAGGAGAAGTTCTAAAAATTAGCATCTAATACATAATATCTGAGAACAAGTGGATCATTTCTGCAGTAGACCTGAATTTCCCCAAGCAGAAGTCTAGATGAGGACAAGTCTGGCCCAAAGCTGTCCAGTAAAACTTTCTGCAATGATAGAAATGTTCTTTTTTTTTTTAAGTATAAATACCATACTTTTTTTTTTTTTTAAGACTTTATTTATTTGAGAGATCACAAGTAGGCAGAGAGCCTGATGTGGGGCTTGATCCCAGGACCATGAGATCATGACCTGTGCCGAAGGCAGAGGCTTAACCCACTGAGCCACCCAGGTGCCCCAGAAATGTTCTATTTCTAACCATGCCTGTCCAAAAGGCTGCTGAGCACATGAAATGAGGCTAGTGTGACCAAGGGACTAAATTTTTAATTTTATTTAATTTTAATGAATTCAAATTTAAGTAGCCACGTGTGGATAATGGCTGTTGTATCAAATCAAAGTATCTTCAAACTGTGAGGATAATACATGGTAATTTCCCTTCCGGCTATGATACAGGAAAATAAACTTTTTTAAC
Source organism: Taxidea taxus jeffersonii (assembly GCA_003697995.1). Classification (NCBI taxonomy): domain Eukaryota; kingdom Metazoa; phylum Chordata; class Mammalia; order Carnivora; family Mustelidae; genus Taxidea; species Taxidea taxus. Next base: position 94,141 of record RCUC01149964.1, on the reverse strand, counting down.
ATTAATTTGTTTAGGCCTACAATTTTTATCTATCATGTCATGGTGAATTTCTTAGTTTAAGACCTATAGTCTGACATCAGAGCAAGCCATGTCCAAATTTGAAAGAAAGAAGTTAGAAGCACATATCTGCACACATACAATAAGAACACGCATTATGATAAGAAACATCACTTTACAGGATTCCTTACTGATTCCTTTTCCAACCCCTGTGGAAACTACAATTCAATTTCTAAAATTCCCATTACCTACAATTTTTCAAGGGTGTATGTATTTAGAAAAACAGGATGTACTGCTTGTCAGTATTTCTTGTAATATATTAAAAATATTAAAATTTTAAAATTATGGCTGGGAAAAAAATTGGGGTATGTATCACCTAACTACTCAAAAATATCTCAATTGTTGAACTTTTATTTCAATGAAGAACTTTGCTCAAAATGCCTATATTTTGTGTGTTTATTGATGAACAGGAATTAAGTGGTACTCTCCTGCAGCACATGAAATTCCACAAGCCACACTATACAGTGTTCTACTGCTACTTTTCCCAAGTCAGGCTCCTCACACCTTCTTGGGTTCTTTGCTCAGAATAAATCCATGTCCAATTCCAACCAAGAGTACTAACACGGAGACTAACACAGTCTCTCCCATTGTCGCTAATGGTTGCAAAGGCAGTTTGCTTTATTGTTAAACAGTACTTCAGGGATTTCACATTTCTTAAATTGTTTTGCCTTTACAAAACCCACATAAAAGATATAGATTATAAATTCACTATATTTTGGATGTTTTGTTTTGTTTTGTCTGAACAAACTATTTTCTGACCAAAAATTTTTTCAAAAGTCTTTAAAAAAAATAAAGTCTATTACAGTTAAGTATGCCCTCTCTTAAAACCTAAATCAGAGATTAAGAGGATACCATTTTAGATCTGAAACCCCTTTTCAGAATTAGGAATGTATTTTGCAGGTGAATAAAAAGAAAGGGCCCACGAACTGTGCTCCAAACTTGGCATAAAGGAGAAATCTACTATCTCATCTTTTACATTTTGACTTGTTAAATCTTTTGCGGTATCTATACATTTCCAAACTTCAAACACACTGTCCTGAAAATAAACCAGAAGTCTTGTTCTGACCACACAAACAGAAAAGGGGATCGGGGTTTGGTGCACTGTTTCTTCAATAAAAGTCAGAACATTTTTTGAAGAATGGTGGCTCATTCGAGAGTAGCTAATTAGGGAGCCCCGATCAAAAGAGAAATTTACATGGTCACGACTGAAAGTTGCAGTCGATGTTTTCACTTCTTACCTGAAGGAATATATTTCATCTAGCCCATCTTCACCTTCTAAAGACATCATCATCTTTTTCACCATCCGAATACCTTCTTTTTGCTGCTCAGTAATTCCTTTTAGAGGAAAGGAGGGTCCATGGTGGTCTGAGCATGAGTTCCCATCTCCCCTGTCCCCAGTTCCATCCTCCTTGCCAACGGGGAAAGGCAAACTATCAGGAAAAAATCAGCAGTAGTTAAGACAAGCTCTGAAGCCAAGAAATAAGCTGGGCTCCAATCCTGTGACTGTGGCTCACTGGCTATGAGAAAACAGGCATGTCGGTCAACAGAGCTTTAAATTTCTCATCTGTCAAATGGCACTTACCGAACTTAGTCAATATTCTATTAGTTTCAAGTGACTGAAGACTTTTTGTTTTGCTAAAGGGGGGATTTCATTGGTTTATATAACCAAATAATTGGAAGTGCAGGGTTACACATGACTTAGGAGGACTGGACCCAGTCTCAACCACTTCAAGGACTACCTGACCCCCCCACTGTCTCCATGTTGTCTCCATGTGCCTTCGTGCTGGCTTCACTCTCTGACTGGCTTCCTCCACATCACCTCTGTCACACATCGAGCTACCAAAAAGGAATGGACTGAGTATCTAATGCTCTAGGCATCAGTCATAAATCCAAACAAGCCAGGTAGCAGTGGTAGCCTGGGGACTAGAAGATGTTGGCTCTCAGCTGAGCCATGAGGTTAAAGTATAAGAAGGACTGCTTCCTAGAAACAGGTGGGCACTATTCTAGGCAGCCAAAAAGAATAATAAAAAATAAAATAAAATAGATTTTAATGATCCCTCGATGTTATGAAGAATTAAATGATAAAATGTGTACAAAATACTTAAAACTCAAATACATGTTACCTTTATTACTGTAGATCTAGAATTCCCATACAGACATCACTCAATTGCTGGAAATAGGGAAAACCAATTTTGTTCTTGTGTTCCACTCCACTGTTTGAAATGAGACTAAAACTAGATTGCGATTACCAGTCACAGAGATATTAAATAATCAATATACAAAATGAAAAATCAACCAACCAAACACACTTTATGGTAATACTGTATATGGCACTTTCTAAATGCTTTCATGTAAACAACCTCATTTAATCCTATTAAGTGGACAGAGATTTCTATCTCCATGTCCTAAAAAGCAACTGAAGCTACAGAGGCGAACCAATCTGGCCAAGCCACACAGTCAGTGAGTGACACAGCAAACACTGTCCCCTGATCAAAAGATAAAGTTCTTTCCAAGGCAGCGCATCACCTCACTCCCCCTGAAACCCAAAGAGCAGACTTTTCAGTTCACTCAGCGTCACCTACTGGTCACCCCCATGTGGATGGTTATTTTTAAGGTAATTTCTTTACCATTTGATTTGCTGTAATTAAAATAGTGCTCCCTGTGCCTGGGTGGCTCAGTTGGTTAAGCAGCTGCCTTCGGCTCAGGTCATGATCCCAGCATCCTGGGATGGAGTCCCACATCGGGCTCCTTGCTCAGCAGGGAGCCTGCTCCTCCCTCTGCCTCTGCCTGCCATTCTGTCTGCCTGTGCTTGCTCCCATTCTCTGATTTAAAAAAAAAAAAAATCTAAAATAGTGCTCCCTGTTTAAATGTTTCCTACATGCACTCCACATGACAGGCACACATGTCCTGTATGACCTACTGGATAAAGAGCCTCCAGGGAGCGGTGTATGGCACACAGGTTCTGTACCAGGCCACTGCTGTTTCTACCACAGTAACCTGAACAAAGAGGGGAGTGAGATGAAAATCGAGAGTCGGGAAGCTCTCCTAGAAAAAGAATTTACTGTAACAGCTCTTTCTACCCTGCTTTTGACCACACAGACACTTTCTCAACAGCCAATAGAAGAAACTAAAACAAGGTCCAAGGAATGAGCCTGCTCAGAACTCAGTGCTTCTTGGACCTGTTCCAACTGGAACGAGCAGTCATATCTGGGATACATCAAACAATAAAACCAGAAACTTCACTTTGTTATGCTGGAGATTTATAGCATAGGAATAGAGCATAATGCCCAGGAAAAAAATGCAACCGGTAAACTAAGGAGGGATAGACAAGGCTATATTCCTTCTTCGACACACTTTACAGTATCACTCAGACAAAAAAGCCCTTTCCAATGACATTGACAGAAGTGCAGTAGGCTTCAACCATGTAAAGGCATCCTGAAATTATGAACAGGGAAGAGAAGCCAGGCAGGGCTTTTGAAGTACTGTGAAAACCTCAACTCAATACGAAGAGAAGTGTCACTTAAAAAGCACTTAATTTCTCTGAAGTACTATCTTAACAAGGATCAGTTTGAAGGGTTACTCTGAACTATTTTTCTACAGTTCTACAGAAAGGAGATGCCCCTCTGCAGTCTTAAGAAGTACATACTTGCAAGAGAGGTTCTTAATTCCCCATGGCAGGCCTTTCAAAGAAGGCAAAGGCTTACCACTCTGAGCTGGAGGCTTCCCAGTATAGCTCTCAGTCTGGAAAATGAGTGTCCCCAGAAGACTAGTAAGTCAACATCCTATACCATCACTCTGCTTTCACCAAAAATAGGACAAGATAAGACAAGTTTTGAATGCAACAGGAAGGATCAGTGTGGTAAAAAAAACAAAAACAAAACTTTTTTGTTAGGGACAGAAGACAAAGAAAGTAAATGCCTGGAGTGGAAAGAGGGGGCATTCAAGTTATTGGGCAAGGAGAGATTCTGTCTTGCAATAAACCGTGAAATATTTTGTGAACTTTTTTTTTTTTTTTTTTTATTTGAGAGGGAGTGGGTGCTGGTTGGGGGGGGGGGAGGGGGGCTGAGGGAGGGAGAGAATCTTAGGCAGGCTCCAGGCTCAGTACAGAGCCCAATGGAGGGCTAGACCCCACGACCCTGAGATCATGATCTGAGCCGAAATCAAGAGTCAGAGGCTTAACCGACTGAGCCACCCAGGCATCCCTTCTGTGAATATTTTTGCCTGGAATCTGCATACCCCATTTCTAAATACAGAAAAGCAAATTACATTTTACATACATGTGCATATCCTTTAGATTTGAAAAAGACTTACAGATAAACATTCTATGTGTTTAAAATGATTCTCATGTTGAGATTTGTCTCTACCCTAAAAACAGGTACTGCCTGCAAAATACAGTACTCTAGAGCTGTTTAACAAAAGAAACCATCAATCTGGGAATTGTTTAGATAAAGTCCTCTAGGTAGGCAGGAGATAAACTGAATATCCTCAAAAGATTCCTCAATTCTTTGAGTCTAAGAAGAGCCAACAAATGATTTGCTACTGAGCTAAATTCCCATTTCACTGTGACTTTCATCCCTTCATCACTAAAACTCAAGGGTTCCTGGACCAGCAGGTACTCTCATGAACGTTTGCTGAAGTCAGTCATCTGACATATTTAGACTCTAAGCACAGAGAGACTTGTGGGAACCAAGTGCTCTAGAAAGGGGCCCCACTCCCTGTGTTATGAGAGTGCAGGACTGGTCTTCAGACATTATTCTCATGGTCTTACAAGAACTGCAGGGAGATGCCAAATTTCTTCAAGTTATGGATTATAACATCCAGCTGATCTTTGCTGAATGGGCTGCTGAGGTCAGTGAACACTTCAATATGCCTCTTCTCAAACTTCTTTCCTCTAAAAGAGAGAGTTATCACAGTAAGAAACAATTCTCTTGAATTATTGCCCACAAACTCAAATGTACTTGGTCACCGAGCAGAAAGAGGCTAAGAAATTAATCTAGATAGTTAACAAATGTGATTATATTCTAGAATCCCATGTATCATTGATGCTCAGTTAAGTCCCTACTAACATATAATCAAGTAACTACAACCTATGAAACATATAATCAAAATTTTTGAGCATTAAGGCAATATTAAATCCCTGATTTTCCAACTCTAACTTCAGTTAATGATATGGTCACTATGATTAGAAAGGATCTCTTTTTCCAGCCTCCACTTAGCCAAAATGCAAACAAGGAATTCTCCCAGCAAGTACATCAGCCTTGCAAGGGTTCACCTTCCAAATACCCTGGTCTGATTCCACTCACAGGGCCAGGGGCAGGATTTTACACAAAATGTACAGAGACTGAGAAATGATAATACAAATCTAGGCCCCAGATTTTGTGCAAATATTCTTCCTAACAGTCAAGGGGTGGGTGGGTGTGTGTATATTCAAAGACCCACATTTTAAAGGCACAGCAATTAAACAAGTAATGAATTAAAATTTAATTTTAAAAAATTTTTTTAAAATTTAAAAATATTTAATTTAAAAAAATTTTTTAAGTTTTATTTTAATTCCAGTTAGTTAATATATGGTGTTATATTAGTTTCATGCATTTAATTCAGTAACATTAGGAACAATACCACCTAACATTTTTTTAAAGTTTCTGATAATTAACTTAAGTAAAATAGGAAGGAACTTGAAATAAGCCAAACATTAATTTCTCCCAGAGATATTCCCATCAACTATAGGCCTTCCTCTTTTTAAACTTAAAAAATAAAGGGTGTGGGGGGGGTGGGAGGTTGGGGGAGCTAGGTGGTGGGTTTTATGGAGGGCACGTATTACATGGAGCACTGGGTGTGGTACATAAACAATGAATTCTGTTATACTGAAAAGAAATTAAATAAATTTAAAAAAAATTTAAAAAAAAAGGGGGGTGAACTGGACCACTGAATTCTATCAAATGTTTCCTTGGCCACACAAACATGCGGCTCGATTACAATGAATCACACAATGCACAGAATACATCAACATGTAATTTTAGCCGAGAGGCTCATTTCTACCTCTCTTCAGTTGAGACACTTACACAGTTTCTTGTTGAATCACATCCATGCACACAACGAGTGCATCCAGGACTTGGCTAGTTAAGGGCAGAAGATACCACTAAAGAGTCCATTTATCCCAAGAACATGCAACTTCTTTCCAGCGAGGTCCTCAGGGTTTGAAACTGTGGACTCTGGGCTGACTGTGATGATTTATAAGTACCTGCCAAATTGCCCTTCTTCCAAAGTTTATTTCACTAACATATATTCACATATGTTATATATCAAAGGAAAAATAAATATAAACCAAAAGGTAATCTACCATATTCCCAATCATGAAGACAAAAATTATGATGCCATTTTACTATCTCTAGAATCCATTTGTGGTGATTACAGTCTACTCTTAAAGATGAAGTGAGGTATAATTTAGCATTTGCTAGTCACTCAGCACAAGAACACCTCCCAGTGACCAGGGATACCATTCCTGTTTACAAAAGTAAGAGTAAGCCCTTAAAATCATAGCATCTGTGGAAGAAATTGCAAATCTCGGTTTAGATATTATTTATCTAAATATATATTTAGATGATTTTTGCAACAAAAATACCCTCTGTCCAGGAAAGCATTGAGAATGCTACTGCTTTATTCTAATATCTTCTCTGCATCCAAACATTTCTAACCATCACCACCACCAATCCCTCTGTACATATCAATACACAAATATACCCACAGGTATCTTCCCCTTATGGTGCCTCCCAAGCCCCCAGTATCACTAAGAGAAGAAAGGGTAAGTGACTGGAGGGCCCAATCCAAACCGATTAATTTCACATTAAATCCTAACATACACCACCTCCATGTTCCTGGAGCCAAAAACGTCCATAATCTCAAGCTGGGACTCTAGGGAGCCTCACCAAACTAGATTAAGATTCCCCAGTTTACAGGAAATTTCTTAAGAGTCTTCTCTGGCTGAAAAAGGATACAGTCAGCTTGTTGGGAACCTGGTTGGATTTTTCTTTCAATGTCCTCCAGCAAGTCAAAATCTGGTAGCATCAGGTGTCTGTGCACTGTGATGTTCTGATACTGATCCTTACCAGCAAGGGCATTCTCAGTACCATCTGTACCAAAAAGGACTAATGCAATTTCATCCCTGCTCTCAGCAAACACCTAGAGAAGAACATTAAAAGGTTGAGAATCATTGAGTACCATCCAGAAGCCATTAGATACCTAACCTTCAGGGAGTAAGACAACCATACCTCCCTATGGCATGTTCCTGGGGTCACTGTCAATAACAGAACACTAGGCTAGATGGTCCACGGGATGATGATAGACAATTCCTAGCCTCTAAGAAGACTTTCACTGAGTATAGATCCTATCATTCATTTCAACAGAATTTGGGCATAGGGGAGTGGAGACTGGTAACTGCTCTTGGTGACATCCAGCCGAATCAGATTCTAATTCTCAAAGAAAACTAATTATGGATAATTTGAAATTATTTTAATCTATCCTTCTGGAATGATGACTCAAGGTTTCAGTTTTCCAGAGGATTAGAAAAGTAATTGCTGGTTCATGCCCTGTATCCCAGCAATTTCACTCACAGGTATATATACCATAGAGAAATTCTTGCACATGTACTCAAGAAGATAAGGACAAGAATATTCACCTCAAAAGAGTTCACTTGGACACTGTTCATAATAGAAGAAAAGTGGAAACGAACTAACTACCCATCCACAGAATGCAAAAACACACTACAGACAGAACAAAATATTACACCTCAGTAAAAAAATGAATAAATTTGTGCATGCTTATCAGGATGAGTAAATCTTAAAAACATAGGTTGAGAAAAAATAAGTTGCCGAATTATATGTACCATATAAAAATATTACACACATTTTTGAAAGTTTCATATGATACTAAATATTATTTATGAATATGCTTACATCCAAAAGTATAAAATATGCATAGTAATTACTGCAAATTCTGAGAAAAGAAGAAAGGAGAGAACTGGGAAGGGCTACACAGGGTGCTTCAAGTTTATCTGTAATTATTCTGTGTGTGTGTGTGTGTGTGTAAGATTTTATTTAATTATTTGAGAGAGAGCACACACGAGCAGGGAGAGGGGCAGAGGAAGGAGCAGACTCCCCGCTGAGCAGGGAGCCCAACACAGAGCTTGATACTAGCACCCCCGGATCATGACCTGAGCCAAGAAGCTTTACTGACTGAGCCAACCAGGCGCCCCTATCTGTAACTACTTTTAAGAAAAAAAGAAAAAGAAATCAATCAAATGTGGCAGAACTTGAGTACTGTATAGCACTAGATAATGGAAAAATAGCTTTTCATTATATTAGTCTTTGTATTTTCCTCTTTTATGAATCATTTCTTCTTTTTAATTATTTTTATTTTATTTTTAAGATTTACTTACTTGAGAGAAAGAGAGACAAAGATAGTGAAAGAGATAGCGAGAGAGAGCAGGAGTGGTGAGGAGAGGGAGAAGCAGGGAGCCTGACTTGGGACTAAATCCCAGAACCCTGGGATCATGACCTGAGCCAAAGGCAGACACTTAACCAACTGAGCTACCCAGGCACCCTGAAACATTTCATAAGAAAATGTAAAAATAAAGGCAGTCCTGTTCCCACCTACCTAACCTAAGACTTTACCATCAGTGGGAAGAACACTGCATGGGAAGAGGGTGGAATTCTATCATTCTTTATTGTTGTTTGGTCTGTTAAAGTACCTAGTATGCTAATAATTCCAGATACAATTCCCAGTTGCATGGGGCAGAAAAACATCCTAGTGATTGAGGTTCACACATGTCCAGCAATGGGGCAGCCCAGCTAGAATTCTACCTGTGTCCTGGACAAGACTTCATCCTAAAGTAAGGTAATCTTGCTCAACAATAAAACCTCAGCCAGGAGAGGGAAGGAAATTTTGAATGCAACATGAGACTGGCACCAGGTGCTGTTTCTGAGCCTTCCAGATTCAGACTCCCAAGGAAGAGGCAGAGCCAAAAAGAAAAACTGGAAGAACAGCTTTTCTTAAAAAAAATAAAAAAAAATAAAAAAAATCTAGGGGTATCTGGTTGGCTCAGTTGGTAGAGCATGCAAGTTTCCCTCCGAAGGTTATGAGTTCAAACCCCATATTGGGCAAGGAGCCTACTTAAAAAATAATAATAAATTAAAAATAAAATAAAAAACAAAAAAATCTACAGATTGAGACATAAGACCATTACTTAAATGCAAATAACACAAATTACTAAAACTAGGAATGGGGTTAGAGGCATTCTCTTCTTGACACGTCAAGGACTCCAGGTCATCAAAATTTGTTAAAATCAAGGATGACAGGTAGGATGTCATATTGCTTAGTGAAAAGGGCAGCACCCAGAAGAAACAACAGAGGTGTCCAGGAGGAGTAGGAGCTGCCAATGAATAAGGCAGAACTTCATGGGCTTAGGAAAAGTAGTAGCCATACCAAGAAAAAGGGACAGAAATCAACAGGGGAGTCTTATTCACCTCCACCTCTGATTCCTGACCCCCTGAATGTGAGCTAGTCTAAGTGACCTGCTTGACTGCTAAAAGCAGAAATGACTTTCTTGGATTTCTAAAGCTAAGTCATAAAAAGCCATATAGGCAGGTCTCTTGGAATAACCACTCTTAGAACCTTCCTTCTTAGAACCAGCTGCCACCCTGTAGGAATCCCAAGCTACATGGAAAGATCACATGTAAGGGTTCTGATGGACAGCCCCAACTAAGCTCACAGCCACCAGAAGATTTAACTTCTAGCCATGAAGGTTAGCCGTCTTAGACATCCGGCTCAGTTTAGCCTTCAAGTGATTCAGCCCAGCCAACATCTGAATGCCCTTGCACAAGCGACCACAAGAAGCCAAACTGAGCCACCCGACCATCCCTTAAAACCAGAAGAGATAATTTTTAAAAAAAAAGTAATTTAAGACATTAAGTTTTGGGATAACGCGTTATCAGCAAAAGGTAACTGGAATAGGCACAAAGTGGCTCAAATACTTGTTTAAAATTATGAGGTTAGTAAACGTCATGATGGAGCAGACCCAGGCCGCCTGGCTCTAGAGACTATTTGTAAACATTTTTATATTGCCTTGTTTCTTATAAAAAACTATAATATCTACTGGAGGGGCCAAAACCAAGATGTCAGGCTCTAGTGGCAGTTGGACTTGCATATAAGTGTATGTTAAAAAAAACTCCTCAGATTCCCAAAAACACTGAGGTTGGGGCGCCTGGGTTGCTTAGTTAGTTAAGCATCTGACTCTTGATTTCACTTCAGTTCATGATCTCGGGATCCCCATGTTGTGCCCTGTGTTCAGCATGGAGTCGGCTTGGGATTCTTCCTCTCCTTCTCCCGCTGCCCTTCACCTGCTCATGTCCTCTAAAAAAAAAAATTGAAAAAATATAAAGTACCAAAAATACTGAGGCTGGACATCATAAGCAGGCTGGTATCTTGAGTTACTAAGTGGAGACAACAAGCAGTTAAAACAAGAGTTATAAGCTCAAGACCAGTCTGAAACTTACCTGTCGCTGCACAAACATGGTCATCACCTTCCTTGCTAGTTCAAATGGGGACTCTTCCCCAGGAAGGGAGTTACTCATGGCAGAGCCCACATCCATACACAGTACAACAGCTGCCTAGAAATAATGTCCCAGAGAGTGATAAAATGTTAATAATGGTCATTTAAAAAAAAAAGAAAAAAAGAAAAACAGGTATGGCCTTTGCTTATTTCACCCACAGAACCTGTCTGTACTCTAGGAGACTTAAGGAATGCAGGACAGAGGGAGGGGGAGTGTTCTACTTAAAGAATGTATATAAGACATATAAATGTTTATGACAACAAAACTTTAAACAGTCCTAATATTTTTTGAAAAATAGAAAGCCAGGACAGGAGCACGCTCCAGGAAGCTGCTGTTCCTTGGCCTGAGCCCAAGAATAAACCCAGAGGGAGCAAACCTGAAAACAACCTATAGGCCAGAGCTAAGTCCAGTGCAGCGGAGCCCAAAACACATCAGACTGTAGTTGATTTGCAAATTCACAAGCATGAGAATAGATGCTTTTTTTCTAAGCCTCTGATCTGGGGGTAGCTTGTTATGAAGAAGCATTTTTGTGGCAATAGGTGATGGCTACAACCTATACATACTGAAATGCAATACCCCATCAATTTGAATCAGTGCGTAAACTGGGGTCTAAAATGAAGACTAAGACACCAAATCTATCCTAGTAGAGGACAAAGGGACATAAACAAATAATAACAGCAGAATATTCCATGACAGATGCGTGCGGTGGGCACTGAGAGAATACACAGGAGGGGCATCTACCCAAGACTGGTGGAGGGGATGGTAGAGGGGATAAAGGAGGGGTAAGGAGGCAGAAAAGGCTTCTGGATGTGATCTTTGCGTAAGCCTTAAAGAAGAACTGGATTCAAACATGTGAATATGGGGGCTTATAGATAGAGGGAACCACGGAGTCATCTAGTCATTAGACAGCAATTGCATACATACGTAAGGACTAAGGGAATAGGGAAACAAACTAAAATAAAACAGTTACATGCAAAATTTTACATTTGGCATCCAGAATCCAAATGAATATGAGTTGGGGGAGAACTGAACAAATGGCAACTCACAATTTCAGTGTGGATTATTACAGTGTGAGTCACCAATATGACATGGCTACAGCACTACATTCCCCACACCTATTTCATGTTCTTAGGTTGTATCAACAGTGTATTGAATTCAAGGAAGGAAAACCAAGACTGGATTAGCAATCTGGAGATTTGAGATCCAGTCCCACCTTTATTACCAATTAGCCTTGAGTCCCTGGATGACTGTCACTTAACCTCACTGTTAATTCCAGGCAGGAAGCAGTTGTTGGACTAAATGAGATCCATGGTCTTTTCCAGAGTTAATGTTCTTTGACAGTGAGTCCTACCTGTGCTTTGTACTAATCAGACCACAGGTGACAAACTGTGAGCAATTCTGAGCACATCTTACGAAGATTAATTACAACAGAACATGAGATACGCAGGTTAGAGAAGGATCTGCAGAACAGGGGATGTGAGGAACAACTTGAAAAAAAACTAGATATTTGAGCCAAGTGAGAAGATTTAGGGGAACATGATAGTTCCTCCCAAATATTTGGCAGCTGTGTTGGAAAAGGACTGGCCAGAGAGAGAGATGGAATGGATCAACAGATGGAAGTTATAGGAAGACTGATATGACTCCATACAAAGGAGAAAAACAACATTAAGAAGTGATCAATAAAAGAACCACAGTCTTCTGAAGCCATGATCTCCTGACCCTAGAAGTATTTGAAAAATCTGAGGTGCCTCGGGGCTCAGTCAGTTAAGCATTCAAATCTTGGTTGATCTCAGCCTCATGAGTTCATGCCCGACATTGGGCTCTACACTAGGTATGAAACCTACCTAATAAAAAAAAGGAGGATGGAAAATCTGGATGCGTTCCTATGAGAGAAGTTACAGATGATTTCTAAATTTGGTTATATCTCAGACAACACATGGAAAAGAAGGACTTCAAGTTTTTCCCTAGTTTACAAAGCATGGAACATGATGCATTAATAATACTAAGAGATTTCTGATAGTATGAGATTTAAAGATAGTATGTTTGAAGAAAAGGTGATAATAAACTACAAAATTCCTTTGAGAACAATAAGGTTTACACCCCATAGTTTCAATACCCTGAGCATAAGAATCTTAAAAAATTTAAGAGTCCCAAAATATGTCGTCCATTTATCTAATATACCAGAGAACGGTTTTAACCAGAAAACGCTAAGATAAACCAGAAAACTCTAAGTTAGAAAATTAAGTCTTTTTAGTCCAGAGAACTTTTTTTTTAAGTCCAGAAAACTGTTTTCAAACCAGAAAATTCTAAGTTAAAGAAATAAAAGTCCTTTACTAGGAATCAAGTAACCAAAAAATGGCCATCAAAGAACTTCTTTCTGGAAGCAGAAGAATGGTCTATGTGATACTTCAAGTTCCTATCCGGCAAGCATTAAGAAAACCAGGAAATGGAAACTGAGCAGCAGAGCAACTCTTCATTTGCACAAGGAAACAAAACAGGCTGTTAGAATTTTGCTCCAAGTCCACCAGCCATAAACAGCTGCTGCAATGTTTTCAGCAGCTGACAGAAGGAACAAAAAGGTAAGTGTCATCAAATGTTCATAATCGCTTTAATCAACATTTCCCAGTGGGAATTGTGGGGACTAGGGATCAGTTGCTGAAGCATCTATAGTGCTTAACTATACCAGATGCCTACTAAAGGGCCTACCTAGCCTTTGGATGTTTGGACGAACAAATAATTCTCTGGAACACACTTCCCTCTAGTGATCATTCAGAGACAACCATCACTTTTTGTCTATATTGAAAAAAATCATTTAAAAAATTCATCATAATGAGTATTATTAATCTGGGACACTGAGGGCCAAAAGTTCCTAGCAACACAGTAGGGCTCTGACACGAGACAGCCTGGGTTCAGATCTGAATTCCATCTCTTAGGGATAGGATAACCTTGGGATAATCATTTCACTTTCTTTATACCTCAGTTTTCTCAACTGTAAACTGGGGATAACACTTCTCACCTCATGGGCTTGTTGTGAAGATTACATGAAATAGGAAAAGCGTTTAGATCAGTGTCTCACAGAGTAAGCTTTCGATAAATGTGAAATATCAGATTATGATAAGGGTAATAACATGCCGCTTTACATTTTAAGATAACGTATTTTACTCACGGTCCCTCTCTGAAGTTTTACAAATCTGTGGGTAACTTTCTACCAAGGCTACTTTCATTCTCCTATAGATTCTAAAAACCCAGGCTCCAAAGAAATGGAGGAGGTGGAGGAAGTAATGGAAGAGAAGGGTGGACCACGAGAGTAAGAAAGGAGGCAGGCGGAGTGGGGACTAGTGATGGAGTGAGGAGGTGAAGAGGGAGTGAGAAGATGGGAGGGCTAAGGAGGCGGAGTGAATGAGGAGTGAGCGAGGCTCAAATTCAGGTATCCGGACTCCAGGAATATCTCTGCGCATCCCTTCGGCCGGTTCTCGGGACCCAGCCATGGTCCGCCGTGATCCCACGATTCCTGCTCCCGAACCACTCTCTCCGGATCCCCTGCACCCGCAAGGCCCAAACCCACACTCTCTCTACCTTACTCCCGGGCCGCGCCATGTTGGGTGCGCCGGTACCGCGGCCGCCTCTTCCGGGCAGGAACCTAGAGCGCCGCTACTGCCGTCCGGCAGAGTCGGAGCCCGAGCGTCGTAAAAAGAGCCGCCATCCGCGGAACCTGGAAGGGGCGGGGAAACTGGGCGCCCTGAGCATGCGCAGTCCCTGCGTGTCCCAGCCCCCTCCCACACCCCACTCCACCCCCCCACCCCCACCCCCACCCCCGGCCCCCGTAAGGGGTTTGTGGACCTTGAGTTGCTCGGGTTTGTAAAACTATATTAGAGCAAATGACTCCAAGGAAATCTTCGGCCCCGTTTCCTGGTGTTGAGAGTCACCCCTGCAGCAGTTTTGGATCCGAGTTCTGGAGTTCGATTTCCTTGAGTAGGAGTATGAATCCAGAAAGTCACTTATCTTCTCTAAAAGCCTGTTTGTTTTTTCCGAAAGGGAGAATAAAGGAAGGCTTCACAGATGCGATGGCATTGGAACCAACTGCCGAAAGAACAGTTTTCCAGGCAGTCAATAGTGGGATTGGTGCCTTCCTTTGCAGAGGAAATGGAATGTACACAGGCCAGGAGGCACAGAACAACACCTGCTAAGGATCTCCCAATAGTTTGAAGCGTCCTAGTTTGGAAGGAAGGAGTGAGATTTAATTTGGAAGGCCAATTTAGGGGGATGTTCTAGAGGTGGCGGTGATCAATCATAATGCCTGATGGGCTCGCTGGTTTAAAAAATGACTGGGGCTTTGAATGTGAGTAGGTGAGACCCAGACCCCAGTCCAAGAAAGAATTCTTGAGACGTCTTTGTGCAAAAAGGTGATTTATTAAAGCACGGGGGACAGAACCCGTGGTCAGAAAGAGCTGCCCTGGGATTGTGACAGGTGACTGATTACATATACTTTCAAGTTGGGAGGGGACTAGAAGTAGCATAAGTCTCTAAAGAATTTTGGAAGCAAGGTGTCCAGGACCTTGAAAGGGCTAGCCAGTGTTAGGAAAAGGTCATTTATTACTGTGTAGTAAGCCCCGAGTCCTGAGACCCTACAGATGTATATTGGTGCTTGGGGGGATGATGGCAAACATGCATCATTTCTTTAACATATGAAAAATCCCTTTTAGAAACTTCCTTTGACTTTACCCTTTGCCCCCACCTTAGAAGTATATAATGAATAGCTCCTCACAATGCCAGGGCAGCTCTTTCTACCCACAGGTACTTTCCCCAGGGTTTAATAAAAACACCATCTTGGGGCACCTGGGTAGCTAAGTTGACTAAGCCTCTGTCTACCTTAGGCTCCAGTCCTGATCCCAGGGTGGTGGGATGGAGCCCAGTATTGGGCTCCCTGCTCAGCAGGGAGTCTGCTTCTCCCTCTCCCTCTGCCTGCTGCTCCCACTGCTTGCGCTCTCTGTGTGTGTCAAATAAATAAATAAAATCTTTAAAAAAAAATTTGTAAACTATGGATATGAGGGTGATCTGGCTACAACATCTGTCACCCCATTGATCACCAGGGTTGATTCGGCTGCTCTGGCTGGCTAGGCAGGTATCCCCTTCCTCCCTCACCACTCCATGTGCGTCCCTCCCAAAGCTGCCCGCTCACTAGAAGAGGATGACCTTCCCAGATACAGGAGAGGACCGTTCTTCGGTCAAGGGTGTACGAAGAGCTGCGTTCCCCTGCTAGAACCTCCAAAAAAACTCTCAGGATCCATTTGTAGGAGAATGTAGGGTAGTCAAACTTCCAAGACTCCAGACACATCCAAATGAGCTGCTATATGGCAGTCTGCCTTTCTTAAAAAATAATTAATTAATAATTAATTAAAAATTTAAAGAAGTAAACACCATCTTTTGGGTCGGCAGAGGAGGAAGGGAGGAACAGAGAGAGAGAGGAAGAGAATCTTAAGCAAGCTCCATGCCTAGCACAGAGCTTGATCTCACCTCCCCAAAATCATGACCTGAGCTGAAATCAAGAGTCAGACACCTAACCAACTGAGCCACGCAGTCACCCCTATGAACACTTTTTTGTTTGGAAAATGTCTTAAGAATTATTTCTTGATAGTTCACTCCTGGCCCACATCACATCACTTCAAGCTTTTGATTCAAACCCAAGGAGTTCTTTAAAAACTCAATTTTTTAAATTAATTATCTATATATGAGGTAAATCAAATTAGTAAAAATTCACTATGGTGAAGGAAATTTGTATGTTTCATGTTGATTAAAAAAACAAAAACCAAAATCAAAAACCTCTCCAAAGGCCTGATATACAAGGGAAGCCATTTCAGATTTCTTTTTTTTTTTAAGATTTTATTTATTTATTGGACAGATAGAGATCACAAATAGGCAGAGAGGCAGCCAGCAAGAGAGGGAGCGGGGAGCAGGCTTCCTGTAGAGCAGAGAGCCCGATGTAGGGCTCGATCAGGACCCCGAGATCATGACCCGAGCAGAAGGCAGAGGCCTTAACCCACTGAGCCACCCAGGTGCCCCTCAGATTTCTTTCTAAGTCACTATAACTGTGATGTAGTTTTTTAATGTATATAGGTGAGATCCAGAGCTGATGGCCAACAAAGAATTCTTGAGATGTCTTTGGTACAAAAAAAAGGTTATTTTATTAAAGTATGTGGACAGGACCCTTGGGCACCACCAGGTTGTGAGGGGTGACTGATAATGTACTTGGGAGTTGGAGAACAGAAGGAAAAAGCTTTTCAAAAGAACTTTGAGATGCTAAAGAAGACCTACAAGGTATTGGAGGCCTTACCATTGTCAAATGAAGGTTGTTTTTCCCTCTAGTAAAGCATTAACGGTAAGACAGTTGGGAACTTCCTGGAGAAACATTATATTCAGCCTATCACAAGTCCTTGGCTGCAGGTTATAAGGAAATTTTACTTTATTTATGTTCTCTTTTACCTTTGTTTCCCATATCACTATGGATGGGTGGGTGATGTTAGGGCTCCAGGAAATTGAGTCTATGGGTCTCTGGAAGATAGGCTAAAGATAAGAATACTTTTTTCTTGTAAAACACTAAGACATTTATAAACTAAGGGAGATCATGTCCTGCTGGGCATGATCTCTACTGTTAACCGTTGGTTTTGCCTTCCCTTAGCTTAGGGCAGCCAGGAGTGCCCAAGGAATGCCAAAGACAATACACCTGGGGGTGAGAGGGGGAGGAGAGGAAGGGGGTAGGTTGTAGGGTGTCAGTTTGTGCTTTGTCCTCAGCTTGCCTTCTGCTCTCTCATCAGTTGTATATAAACTTTGTTCAGACCCAAAGCCTGATTTATGGGCCACACATGCATTGTACATCTGCTTTGTGAATGACAAAAAATATCTTGTCCTTGAGTTACTGATCAATACTCCTATTCCCCGCATCCTCTTACGATAAAACTTGTGATTCCTGCCCATATGCTAATCTATAATCTTAGTGAAAAAAGTACAGAACCCTGTAAAAACTGTTCATTTCCCAGAGCACTTTCTTCCCTGTAAAGAGTGTGTTTCCCTGGCAGCTGTCCTAACTTGGGCTCGAATAAAACTCTTTCTCACTTTCAGAGATTCTGAAAGATTTGTTCATTTTGTGTCAACCATATCAGGGCTTTTATCTTGTATGTAGTTTCTCTCTTTTTTTCTTCCTCTCTCTCCTTTCTCTCTCTTCTCTCTCCCTCTCACCCACACCTCCTCCACTACAGGTTTGTTTCCTGGGAGAAATAAAAGAGATTCTAGTACCTCTGCTTGTTTGCACCTTGGAGGGGAAGATGGGGAGGTGGGCAATAATGTTAGCCACTCAGCTTTTGCAACACTGCCAAACATTAAGTCCAGGGTGGCCATCAAGGGCACAATGAAACTTTTAGGTCATCTAAACTTTAAGATTATCATCTTGTTTTATTGAAAATCCTGGAGGATAAAGGTTTTATTCCCTCTTGGACTTGAACTGATATGAAGATGCTGCTCAGTGTCAATAGACCAGATGGCTTAGTAGCAGTGTCATCATCATGGATCAGATATGGTTTACCCAGCTCAGCGTATTATGGCTGCAAAGCCATTGGAACGCACATTCCTCCTTGATGTTTGCCAAAAAGATTAGGTAACTATGAGCTAACAGAATGTCCATAGATGGTATTAATTCTCTAGGTATTTGCTGATAGCAAAGATGAGATTGCTTTTGATCTCTTTGGTTAAGTCTTCCCACCCCTAGTCTAGGCTTTTATATACCTTATTAGAGCTCTTGTGAAATGATTCTAGCTTCTTCCACTAGGTTGTGAGTCTAACTAGTCTGAGAATCATGTCCACTTCATCTTAGTATCACTTGGGCCCCACCCTCACCCCATCCTCCTCCATTTCCACCGCAGCCACCATACCCTAGTCCAAATCATGATTATTTTTGGCCTTGGCCATTGGCTTCCCTAATCCCAGGAAAATGTGACAAATGCAATTGCAACTTCCTGATGTAGGCTTAGGTAAATATGTGATCTGCGGAAAACAGTCCATCTAAATGGACTCGCCATAAATGAGTGGTATGTGGGAAGAGTCAAAACATAAGGATCCATATTGAGATCGTTATACATCCACAGAACAGCAATCACGCTCATCCTTTCTCTGCAAACGGTAGCATTCAAAGCAATTTTGGAGAAATTCAAAGACCATCTGAACAAAATTAGTTTGGTTTTATTTTTATTTTCCTTGTCTTCATTTCAGTTGTTTACATTTCTGCAAAAGCACCACAGAGCACCAAGGTTACTTTCAAAACAGCTGGGCAGAGTTTTGTTTTGTGTGAAACTAATAATAGTTTTTGTTGTTGCTGTTTTTAAAGGGGGTTCTTCTGAAAAGGGTGTTCCCCATACTTTAGGCCAATGTTTGTGGCCTTCTGTGAGAGAGCGGTACTGACCTGTCCGGTTTGATTCAGAGCCATTCTGAATGCAGCTTCTTCCTGAGACAGGAACAAGAAATGGGCATCAGCTGTTCTTATGAGGACCCAAACCTCCAAAATCTGCTTGATCTCTTGGGATTCGATTTTTTTGACATTAGAAAGACACCCTCAGGAATAAATTTAAACAGAAAAAAAAAGTTCAGATTCTATTCATCTGGATTCATCTGGTGTTCACTCCCCGGTGGCCAGGAAGACACACTTTGATAGCACAGTGAAGATACTGTTGGTTAAACTCCAATAAGGTCCGACTGAGTGAGGCTGTGAGGTTTTGCCAAACAACAGAAACCTAACCCTGTCTTCTCCATGCTTAGGGCTACTGATCCCTGTTGGGGGACGTCTGCAAATCCTCCCTACACAGTCTTTAATATAGATTAGATTAAACATCACAACCCAGCCCTGCCTTCACTACCAGGAAAAAAGTTATGCTACTAATTGTATTCAACTCTCCACTCTTCCTTTCTAAAAGTCCTGAAACCACATGACATTACAGACTAATTGCAAAGTACATGAGATGCTAATTATCTACTGATAGCATATACATAGTATATGTAACTAGTATCTATGTATAAAATCTCTGTGTAACATTCAGCCCTAAATAAATAAATAAATAAATAAATAAAACTATATTAGCAGTTTGGGATCTGAATATACTTAAATAATTACCACGAGGCAGAGATTCTTTTATGCCTACCAAAATTGCCATGTTTCTCTTTTTGCTTAAATTAGCAGAACCCAAATATTTAACCTGAACTATAGCTGCCTAATTGAAAGACTACATTTCCCAGCCTCTTTTGCTTGCAAGGTCACGTGACTAAGGCCTAGCCAATGAAATACAGGAAGTGTTGAGGGAGACTTCTGGGAAGTCTTCTTAAACAGGGAGGATATGCATGTCTTTGCTTCTTCCTCTGTTCTGCAAGAACCATGGAAGCGATGGCTGGAGAGGTGGTCACCACTGAGGTTTTGAGGACAAGAGCAAAGAGGGCTATATCCTAATGGTAGGGGAAGAAAGCCTACGGTTTGGATGACTTCATCAGGTCCCTTGGTGATCAACCTTCAGATTTCTTCTATATAAGAAAGAAACTTCTATTTTGTTTGAACCACTGGTATTTTAGGATTTTGAATTCTATGCCACTAAACCAAAATCTAAGTGATATACGCAAATCTTTACATTCTGCTGCACTATGGTAGCCCAGCTTCCTAAGTGTTTCTCTCAACCTACGTATTATCTTTTTGGTGAGCTTGGTCTCCTTTGGGCCTCATTTTTCTCCCTGTCACATTTAGTCACTGACTCCCCTGGGTTCCAGTCACCAGTAACATTTTCAAGCTCCTGAACTTAACATACAACTGCACTCCCTGTCCCAGATAAATGGTCATTTTAGGGCAGGGAATAAAAAGAATTCATCTGTGGATAGACTGCTTTGGCACAAATTGCTTTTCTGTTCCCTGCCCTCCAGGAACCACCAAGATGGTAGAACAGAACAGTGTGCACTAGAATTTTCCAGGACTGAGAGGGGAAAGGGTTTAATTTAAAGAAAGAATCTCCTGGAATTGGGAGACAATATATAGGCTACTAGGACCAGAGAAGGATGGAAGTTGTTGGAAGTTCAGACAGTGGAAGTTTCTACTTCCTGGGTGGGGTCCTTGTTGGAGAGATTGCCTGAGATATTGTCAGAGTCAAGCAACTCTACAATGCTGTAGGGAGAACAGTCCTCCAGACCTAGCTTGCTGCAGAGCCAGCCACAGAAGCCTTTCTCCATGTCCCGGGCAGCTTGCCACCATGCTCCCCAGGACCATGAGAGCTGGACCACAGCAGCATAGAGACCCAGGGAAGAGGCCATGGCCATGATGAGCACTGGATAGAAGAGAATGAGGCAGGGACAACATGAGATCTTGTGCCAGAAGGTCCTCTCCTCATTGTATACAAGGAAGATGTTGTACCAGGTAATTGTGCCATAGTAGAAAGAGACAACAAAAGAGAGGATAAAGACCACAGGCAGACAGACCAGTGTCCAGAGGACCACATGGGGCCCACGATCTGCTCCCATTTGGCAGGCCTTTCTGTCTTCAGGTGTTCTCTCCCTTGATGATCCTTTGGGCTTCGTCAATTCTTGCAGCTCCTTCTCTGTCAGTGTGACATGGATGTCCACCATCTGGCCCTTTTTCTTTCCTCGTGTGATGGTGCCAGTTAATGTGACATACCGGCTGTCCAAAGGCATGTTCCACATCCCTGCAGGGCATCAAGGATGTGACCAGTTAAGGTCAGAAGAGTGGACATTTAATCACAGGGTCATCCTCTGAGCTGGAGGCTGAATACCACAGTTCCTGTTTTTATAGCACCTGGCACAGTCCTGGAATCAGTGACTGTGAGAGGACGAAGTGGGTGGACCTCCCTCCCTCCCCCAGGGAACTCTTACTCCACACACGTGGGCTCTGAAGAAACTGTGAAGCAGGTTAAGTTGCTTTTCAAGTTCTCTTTCCACTTTGCTGGGCCTCAGTCTTGGGCACGATCTCTGTAATACGGAGGGGTATGAGGAACTTTGCCACAGACACCACTTCATAATGATCTTTTTCTAGTGTATAAGTGCATGAGTATCCACTGGTGTGTGTGAAGATTGTGCTGCATGTGCATCCTACTGATGGGCAGTGCACTCCCCTTCCCTGCTCATCCCTGTCTCTACCCTTCCCTGAGACAAAGCTTCCTCACATGCCTATGGTCATCTCGGCCCTCATGTCCAAGCTCTGGACACACACACCACACATATCACACATGTACACTGTCCTCATACACATACCCACACATCACCACCACCACCACCGAATGGCCATCCTTTAGTTATCCTGGAGTGAGACCAGAGCTACTGAAACACAGAAGTTTGTGGCTCCTTGGTATGTGAAATATAGTCTAGAGGGGAGGTTGGGTGGGGCGGGGGGGGGGGGGATATAGGCTTTCTTCCATAGCTGGAAGAAGTAGGAGGATTGTACTGTTCACCCAAAACCTAATGATCTCAAAACCTCCCTCATCTCACTAAATAGTAAATGACACCACCACATCCTTCTCTGTTGCTCCTGTCAAAACCCTAGGAGTCATTGCTGACTCCTCTCTTTCTCTCACTCCCTACCTCTGATTCATCATCAAGTTCCAAATTGGACCCAGAATCCAGCCTCTTGGAGTGCCTGGGGGCCTCAGTCAGGTTAAGCATTTGCCTTTAGCTCAGGTCATGGGATCAAGTCCCCCATCAGAGACTGTGCTTCTCCCTCTGTCTGCTGCTCCCCCTGCTTGTGTGTACTCTCTCTCTCTCTGCCAATACAAAAAATCTTTAAAAAAAATAATAAATAGGGCGCCTGGGTGGCTCAGTGGGTTAAAGCCTCTGCCTTCCGCTCAGGTCATGATCCCAGGGTCCTGGGATCGAGCCCCACATCAGGCTCTCTGCTTGGCAGGGAGCCTGCTTTCCCCCTCTCTCTCTGCCTGCCTCTCTGCTTACTTGTGATCTCTGTCAAATAAATAAATAAAAATCTTTTAAAAAAATAAATAAAAGAATCCAGCCTAATCTCCCTAGCTAGCTTTCCTGAGGTCACCCTGGTCCAGGCTTCTACATTAGTGCTATTATAGCCTCAGTGATGGGACAGTCTCTTAACAACTTCCACTCTTGCCCCTTAGAATCCACTCTTTATAAAGAAGCCAGAATGATGGTTTAGAAATAGAAACTATCTCTCCTTTGCATAAAAGTCCTCCACTGACTTCCACTTGCACTTTAATCAAATCCCAAACTCCTTACTATGACTTGCAAGGCCCAGCATGAACCTCTCCATCACTGCTGCTCGTCTTCCCTGAGAATAGGGGAACAGGCCAGTGGTGCTTCCATCTTAGGGTCTTTGCCCCTGCTGCTCCCTCCTCCTCTCAAGACCATTTCATAGCCGGCTCCTTCATTTCATTCAGGTCAGCTCAAGGGCCGCTTCCCAGAGGTCCTCGCATGGCCAGGCAATCTCCTCCCCCATACCCTCCACCGATTACTTCGCATCACTGTGGTTTATTGTCTTTGCAACACGTACCACTACCTGAAATTAACTTTGAATGACTGCCTTGTTCACTGTCTTCCCTTCACTAGAAGGTAAACTCCACAAGAGCAGACACGTTGCTGGTCTTGTCCACTGTGGGCCTATGTCTTAGAGAACAATCCAGCTACACAAATCGATCTACCTTACCCGTCTATTGCTGCATGGTGATGTTTAGTCTGGACACTCCACGGCTCCATTAGCAGTAACAGGTACTCCCACACATGCATCCTTATGCCCACAGGCCTAAGTTTCATGGGGTAGATACTGAGAATTTCTAGAATGTAAGATATGCAGTCTGAATTTAATAATTATTGATAAATGTCCCTACAAAGTGGGTAAAACAGAATTCCATTTCCACTTGAGGTACACTGATAGCACAACTATTTTCTCACATTGATGTTATCCTAGTGTACCCACTTTTTGGCCAACCTACATGTAAAGGAATATTACCACTCACTGCTGTTGTAATTCGCATGTTCCTGATTATTATAAAAGTCAACTACTTGCGGGATGCCTGGGTGGCTCAGTTGGTTAAGCGGCTGCCTTCGACTCAGGTCATGATCCCAGCGTCCTGGGATCGAGTCCCACATTGGGCTCCTTGCTCTGCAGGGAGCCTGCTTCTCCCTCTGCCTCTGCTTGCCTCTCTGTCTGCCTGTGTCCGCTCTCTCTCTCTCTCTCTAACTAATAAATAAATAAAATCTTAAAAAAAAAAAAAAGTCAACTATTTGCTTCTTTATCTTACGTGTATTAAGTAATTAGCATAGTCTTAAAAATAAATAAATAATTAGCATAGTCTGCTTGTATTACTAATTTTTGTGTATAAATCGGTCTCTCTGCTTACACTAGGAGTTCAGACAGGACAGAGATCTCCGTATCACTGCGAAGAGAACAAAGTCATTGTTTAATAAATACTGCTGATCCGTGGAATGAAGACTATAATATTACAAAAAGAAATGTATCAATAAGTCGAAGTAGGTCAGTAAGCAAATCCCTGTCTGTCTTCCGGAGAATCCTCATTCCTTCCTCTGGCTTTAGGTAGGTGGCCCCAGAGACTTACCTTCATCTGCAGGATAATCTAGGAAATCGTCTCCCTCCTCTTCTTTAGGCTGGTCTCCACTTTCTGATTCCCCAAGCTCCTCATCTAGTTTCTCATTTTCTGACCGGTAGATGATGATAGATTCAGGGCGGGACTCTTTCCTCTTCTTTTTCCTGCGACCTATTGTGGATTCCCCATCCAGGGCCAAGGCAGCAGCTACAGCCTTCCTCAGAGAGCCCTGGTGATGAGGGCTTGGGAGCTGGCCCTCGCCTTCTACTGGTGCCAGCTCGTCCATCCTGCTTCTCAAGTCTAGTTATTCCTTGTGAAGAGTCTGACTTCCTTGAGCCAACTCACGATCCACACACCACAGAGCTTCTTCCTGGATGGGGCTAAGCAAAGATGCTCCATCAGTGAATTCCACAGGAAAGATAGGCAAGCAAAGCCATCAACAGGAAGGAAACAGGATGAGATGGAAAGGGGTCTGGGAAATGATTCTCAACTTGGCCAAAGGCTTCTCCTCCCTTTACTTCTCACATCACTGTATTTTGGGGAATGGTGTGGAAATACTCTTACAAGATTGGATTGTTGTGAGTAAAATTTTTTATATTGTAATAACATTATTGTCATTTATGCAAACTTATAAATTATGCAAAACTCATCAGTTCAGCTGGGAGATGTTGAGTATGAGAAAGTTGGGTGAGGAAGCCTTATAGATAAATGGGATTTAAGAACTACTCTCACTCCCACCAAACATGATAATTTGGATGGCTGGGGCCAGTAATCCAGTCATCTGGCTGTTGAGTCCTGCAACCATACTCAAAAGGATGAATGGAACTTTTAGAAAACTCCCCAAAGATGGCACAATGTCACCAACCATGTCTACCATGGTATTCTATGAAGAGCACATGCCTCTTGGCTTCTTGTTAGCCCAAGATCCCAGAAAATTCCTGGGTTCTCTCCTATCACATGTGGGGAGACCAGTGGAGAGGATGCATAGTTGCCCACTCTTAAGATTCTCTCTCCTTTCTGTTCTCTGGGTAAAAAAAGGTAAAGGTGGGGAGAGAGGAGAGTCTATGTAACATCCTTTAAGACACTGATTGGCCTGTGTTTTGGGTGCATTGAACCATTGAGAGGAGAGAAATGCTTTCAGTGCTGCTACCAAGCAGGGAGAAATTAGCAAATACCCAGCTAGTAATATTTAGGCAGCAAGTTGCTCAGATGCTCTTTATTTTTTTTTTAAAGTAATCTCTACACACAAAGTGGGACTCAAACTCACAACCCTGAGATCAAGAGTCTCATGTTCCACCAACCAAGCCAGCCAGGTGCCCCACTCATATGCTTTTATAAACAACAAGAACAAACAAGAACAAAAACAAAAACTCAGAAGCATGTTATTATGGACAGTTTCAAACATACTAAATGGAAAACCTTTTTATTATGGAAAGAGGCATACCTGTACAAAAGACAGAGAACAATTTTAAGGACTCCTCATTGTCCCTATGATGATAGCTTCAATAGTAATCAAAATATTCATAGCCAACTTCTTTAAAGGCAAGCCTCAGACACCATTTCATCTATTTCGGTTTGTTTCTCTCCCATATAATGAATCTTTAGAAAAAAAAAAAAAGATGCTCACAATATCATCATCATCACACCTCATTGTTTTTAAAACAGTTCTTTAATATCATCCAATAATATCCAGTCCGTTCAAATTTCCCTGTTTGTTTAACAGTTTAAAGTCTATTTTCTGGAATTGGGATCCCAATAAGGTCTATGCAATGCACACGGATCCTAATGCCTGTTTGTATGTGGTAGTGCCGTCCAGTAGAATTCCTGCATTGCACCTTGAATGATGCTAGTGCAACTGAGGAAATGCTTTTCTTTTCTTTTTTTAAATGAATTCTAACCAATTTAAAAATAGCCACATGTGGCTAGGGACTACTCTATCAGATAGGTCCATATGTTCACCCTCCAATTACTTTCCTTCCAATTTCTTTGTGGAAGAAAGCAGGTTATTTATCTTGCAGATTCTCCCAGCCTAGGTTTTGCTGACTGCATTCCCACAGGGTGTTCTTCTGAATCACATATTTCCTGTACACTGGTAGCTAACTAGGCTTGATTGGATTCATATTAGAATTTTTTTTGAATATTTTATTTATTTATTTGACAGACAGAGATTACAAGTAGGCAGAGAGGCAGGCAGAGAAAGAGGAGGAAGTAGGCTCCTGGCTGAGCAGAGAGCTCAAGGCGGGGCTTGATCCCAGGACCTGGGATGATGACCTGAGCCAAAGGTAGAGAGGCTTTAACCCACTGAGCCACTCAGGGGCCCCATCATGTTGGAATGTTTTGGGTTGGTTGTTTTGGCCAGACAGTGTTATAGAGGATATTTTGTACTTCCATCCAGAGACAGCTAAAGGCATTTTGGCCATTTTTTTTAAAAAAATGAAATTAGTAGCCATTGATAATCATTGGCTAGACCTACTAATTCACAAGGAGTTGCAAAATGGTGATATTCCAGTGGGTACCAGGCACTTTGAACAAACTTAGATTTAAACTTGGTAGAGGAGACAAGTGGCCCTGTTATCCATTATTATTGGAAATTATACTGGGAAAATATCTTTCTGTAATGACTGTAGTGACAGCTTCTAGTAATATGAAAAATTTCTGAACTACTTACCTCATAAATTCCCCATTCACAAATGACTGTATTTGCAACTAAGAATTGCTAGATTCTACTACAATCCTGCCACCCCAGGATCCTGGAGATAGGCCATTCTCCAGTAACTCTAGGTTGCCAGCTTTCTGTTACTTTTATTCTCAATTTCCAATTCCTCATTTTTTTCCGGTGGTCTCTGAGTATTTCCTTCCTTTCAATCCCACATGCATACTCTTTGATTTCTCTTTATCCCCAACAGTGAGGCTTCTCCTCTCATTTGTCTGAAGTGGTCCTAATGTCCAGTGGGCTGGCCCAAACAGGGGAGCAAAAATAAACAAACAACAAATAGAACTAGGCTCTAAATGCCACTCAATTTGAAACAAATCTCATGTCTTAAAATCATACATCTTTTTTTTTTTAAAGATTTTATTTATTTATTTGACAGACAGAGAGATCACAAGTAAGCAGAGAGGCAGGCAGAGAGAGGGGGAAGCAGGCTCCCTGCTGAGCAGAGAGCCTGATTTGGGGCTCAATCCCAGGACCCTGAGATCATGACCCGAGCTGAAGGCAGAGGCTTAACTGACTGAGCCACCCAGGTGCCCCTAAAATTATGCATCTTTGACATTATCATGTGACAGAGCCAACTCTATATCATATTTCTTCAAATGCCAAAACACATTCTTTCCCCCTCATCTCAATGCATCTTAAGACCAATGGGCTGACTTTTCATTCCAAAGCCTGAGCTACCTTCTGGGCAAGTAGTTCTGCCCGACTACCCTTTGTCCAAGTTCTTCTTTGTCTTCTACAGTTGATTTTCTCATATGTCTCTCCACTGGATTGTAGGTACTTAAACTCCACCACCTTTGTGTCCTGGGCATATAGCCCAGACTGGAATAGAGAGGTGTTGACTGCCAGAAGTGAAATGCCCACAGATAGAATAGGAAGGTTATAGGAAGTCCTCACAGCCTGTCTTTGCCTGGGGTGGGCTAGGCTGTTTGAACAGAAGGAGCATCATTATCTTCACCATCTTAGGCATGGAACTTGCCTATGACATGTTTAAGAACACAAAAATCCAGAGCACAAAGGCTTCCCAAGATAAACTGATTCAGAGTACAATGAACCCACCTATTAGAAAGATTAAAGCACTTGAGGCACCTGGGTGACTCAGTTGGTTAAACAACTGCCTTCGGCTCAGGTCATGATCCTGGAATCCCGGGATCAAGTCCCACATCGCGCTCCCAGCTCCATGGGGAGGTCTGCTTGTCCCTCTGACCTTCTCCGCTCTCATGATCTCTCTCTCTCTCAAACAAATAAATAAAATCTTAAAAAAAAAAAAAAAGAAAGATTAAAGCACCTAAGGGAAGTCGGAATTTGGAACTCAATGATAAGAATGTTGAACTTGCCTTAACACGTGTTTGCCTTACTGGTGTCAAGAAGCACAAACAGTGCGGCGCCTGGGTGGCTCAGTGGGTTAGGGCCTCTGCCTTTGGCTCAGGTCATGATCCCAGGGTCCTGGGATTGAGCCCCACATCCGGTTCTCTGCTCAGTGGGGAGCCTGCTTCCCCCTCTCTCTCTGCCTGCCTCTCTGCCTACTTGTGATCTCTATCAAATGAATAAATAAAAATTAAAAAAATAAAGATTTATTTATTTTGGAGTGAGAGCACAAGCAGGAGGGGCAGAAGGAGAAGGAGAGAGAATCTCAAGCAACTCTACACTGTGCCCAGAGCCTGACTGGGACTTGATCTCACAACACTGAGATCATGACCTGGGCCCAAACTAAGAGTCAGCGGCTTAACTGACTGTACCACCCAGGCCCCACAATATTTATCTTCTTTTAATCCAGTATTGTTTTGGTCTCTTAAGGCAGCCACACCGATATCCTATCTAATATACTGGAATTGCTCAAAAAGTTATTTGGTGTGTTCTAATTTGTCAGCCCTGATGCATAGGCAGATCCTGACACACATTTCAAAGTTAGAGCATAAAATGCCATCATCCCTGGTAAAGGGTGGTTTAAGCAGTTTTTATTTTCCTGGGAGGGAGCCCAAGAATTCTAAGACTCAGCTGTCCAGTATAAAGGACATCACACTGATGTTGGCTCAGAGCTCCTGCTGTACTACCATGGCTAAGTGTCAGCCTACATTCATATGGTGAAATTCATATTGTTGGGGCGCCTGGGTGGCTCAGAGGGTTAAGCCTCTGCCTTCAGCTCAGGTCATGATCTCAGGGTCCTGGGATTGAGTCCCGCATCGGGTTCTCTTCTCAGCAGGGTGTCTGCTCCCCCCCTCGCCTGCCTCTCTGCCTACTTGTGATCTCTCTCTCTGTCAAATAAATAAATAAAATCTTAAAAAAAAAAAAAGAAATTCATATTGTTGAATTCATATGTTGAAATGAAGATTTTATTTCATGCTTGAAATGAAATGTTGAACTGAAAATCTTCACTTCAACATATGAATTCATATGTTTAAATTCGTATGGTGAAATCTTACCCCCCAAGTGAGGGTATGCGAAGGTGGAGTCTTTGGGAGGTGATTAGGTTATGGGGGTGGAATCCTCACACACGAGATTAGTGCCCTCATAAAAGAGACCCCAGGGAACTCTCCTGCTCTTTTTGCCACGTAAAGACACAGCAACAAAATGGTCATCTACAAATCAGGCTCTCACCAGACCCTGAATCTGCCCGTACCTTGATCTTGGACTTTCCAGCATTCAGAACTATGGGGGAAAAATGTATGTTATTTAAGCCACCCAGTATGTGTCTTTTTATTACAGTAGCCTGCACAGACTAAGACAGCTATATTCTCTGCTTGTAAGGAGTTAGACAACAATGTCCTAAAAGGAGTTTTATTAAAAGAAGATCAAGAGCTCCTAGGCATTCAGTAAAAACTCGAAGACTCACAACACCACAAAGTGAGTACACCTGTCCAGCCATACGGCCTCGGGCTGAGTCTTCACAAAAGGCTCAAGTCGTTGCTTTCTGCCCGCCAATTTCCTTTCAATCACTCAGTCACTAACTGCTGCCGCTGCCCCCCCCCCGCCCCCCACAACCCCTGCCCAAAACACACAGTTCCGCAGTGGTATTACATGGCTCCATTAAGGACCTCTCACTATCATGCATGATATGGATAATTTCCCCGGAGTCCGCTCCCAGTTCTCTGCTCCCAGGTGGTCATGGGAGCAAATGTGATCCAGCGTCTTCTCCAAACCCATCCGGACACCCAGCATAACTTGGGGGATTTGGTGGGTGGAGAAACAAGGAAGCTCTGAAGCCTCTGCCGTAGTGTACATTACAGGAAAGAAAATAACCTGCATGGATGAATTATGGCTGGAAAAAGCTAATAAATGGCAAGGACACCAAGTTTTACCTTCTGGCTACAGTAAGGCGTGTGTGGGCAGTGGGGGAGGGATGCTATGGTAAAGGTAAGACCACAGGTCTTTGCAGAAATAGGAAGTTGTTTCCCTGTCTTCCACCCATCAAGCCAATTGCTTTCACAGAGAAACACAGGCCCATTTGGCATGGGTTGTTTAGAATTTCCTGTTAAAGTTCTGGATTTTAATTGCTGTGATTAGTCCCCATTTAAATAAATTCCCCCGTAGACAAAGCAAAACATAAATCATCTGCTGTTTTGCTACCTTTGGTTTATAAAGCTTCAAATCAGGGCACCCTGTGTCATTGATTTAAGAACAATCAGGGATTTTGTTTGTTTGTTTTTTATTTCCATACTCCCACAGAGTTGTTTGGTCACATATGTGACCAGCTGTGACCCATGTGGTCACATCTCCCTTTCCATGGAACCTGAATTGGGTCCAGAAGGGTAGAGTATGATCATTTTCAAGTTAACTTACTACTATTACTACAGTGAACTGTGCCTTGCTCCTGCCTTACTGCTCTTTCAATTCTTATTTCTCTATCTGTCACCCAAAGAGCCACATATCCCCTGTCTGGGGTGGCCATACCCTTCCACTAGCACTATGATTTACTACCACGAGATGCACTACGTCAGCTAGGAAATAAAATGCTTACCATTTTACCACTAAAAATCACCATTTGCCCCCTCTCAGGAAGACAATCTCACCAATGTAGAGGTAGAAAGGAATCTGGCTCAGACTGATGTCCGTGACTGGAGCCATGATGGATCAGCAACTTGAAACTTCTAACGTCTGGCCAGTGGCTGTGACTCGGTTATGAGTTATACTTTATCCTGCTATTCCTTCATCGTCCGGTGAGCAGTATCTCTCAGCCTACCTGACCTGAAAGGCTCTCACACTGAGGGCTGGTTCATCATCTAGAAGCATCTGGCTTGTCTGCAGAGGAAATAGTTCCCGGTAGCAAGGGTAGTGGGTTACGAGGAGCTTGAGCATCTCCGTATTGTTAAGAGCTATAAAACTGGATCTTCCCTATCTGAACTTTTGTTTGTTTATAGGTAAACAGGGGTGGCCCTATTCTCACTCCCATCATATCTACATGCTAGAATGAAAACTCTACAAAGGCAAGGACAGGGGTGCCTGGGTGAACTCAGTTCAGCATCCCAGGGGCCTGGGACCGAGCCCTATGCACTCTCTCTCTCTCTTAAATAAATAAATAAAATCTTAAAATAAAAAGAAAAACGCAGGGACAGCTAACTGTACCGTCCACTATACTGTATCCTCCACGCCTTGAACAGTACCTGACATATGGTGAAGTACTCAGGTAACATTGGCAGAATACTGTGAACTGGTTAAGAGTCTTGTTTATGCAAGCTGGTTCAGTTCTGGACTCTTACTTCAAGGTGGGGGCATGGCGGGGGTGACTAGATGTCTCACTGACATTCTTTTTTACACCAAGAATCTGTGAGGCTGAATGCTGAGAATCTCACAGGCCCCCAGTCAGTATGAGCCAGCAGCTGCTTTGAGGCATGAAGAGAATGAAGTTACCAGGCAGATGGGGTGGGGGAGGGGTGGGGAGATGGGTGAGCAGCAAGCACATCCCAGAGGAGGAAGGCAGTCAGTGCTAATAGGGTATGACAGAGTGGGAGTGTGGAAGGATCATGGCCCAGGAGATGCCTTCTCCCCCCCCTGGGGAGCAAAGGGGGCAGTGATGCAGAGCGTAGGACAGCTTCTGACTCGGCCAAAGGAATATCAGTAGAGCATGGCGAGAATGCTGTGTGTAGAGATGGCTCTTAATTCAGAACCGGAATTAAAATCTAGAAACAAGGAGGTTCTATTGTTGTACCTCCTGACCTTTTGGGGTTAGCGGTCTTTCAAACCCTGACGTGGTGAGAGACTGGGCAAAGAGCACATGCCTTTTGTTTTAACAGATCTCTCCAAGAGAACTCAACATCTCTCTTCATCACACTCTCTCTGGACTGTGAAAAAGAGCCTTTCTGACTGTTCAGACTGCAACTCCTTTGCAGCCAGGGAACAGCTCCTTATCATCCTCAGCGGGTGAAACTGGCTTAAAACCAGCCCAGTCGCCTTTTCACTGGAGGACTGCGGAATCCCTCAGTCCCCTCAGCT
The DNA here is from genome assembly GCA_003697995.1 of Taxidea taxus jeffersonii. NCBI lineage: Eukaryota > Metazoa > Chordata > Mammalia > Carnivora > Mustelidae > Taxidea > Taxidea taxus. The sequence goes on along the minus strand of RCUC01149964.1, from coordinate 61,742 downwards.
GCCACACAGAGGCTGCAGTGGATGCAGGCCCACAGGGACCCACCTTGGCAGAGCTCTGTGAATCCACAGGTCCAAACCAGATCACCAATCACATTAAATTATACCTTTGATAAAAGAATCTTTAAAAGTAACAAAGTACTCTTAATGTCATAAAACAAACTGAGGGGGGTGGGGGGAAGAGGGGTTGGGAGAGGGTGGTGGGGTTACATTATATGTTTAAATAAAGCTTAAAAAAAAGTAACAAAGTATTCTTTGCTCTCCAGAAAGAAAGCAAGGAGTTTTCTAGAATAAGAAAGCCCTAGAACTGAGTCACTATTTCTCATCCTACTAAAAAAAAAAAATACTTTGTTATTGAAATCAAAGCACTATCTAGCAAATGGGAAGCAGAATGTGGAAGAGGTGTCTTCCTTTCTTTAATGAGCATAGATTGTAATCTGTCATCAACAAAAAGGGAAGGGCAAGTTTTCTTCCTTTTTTTTTTCTTTCTTTTTTTAGAGAGAGAAAAAATCACAGGAGGGTAGGGAGTGGGTTGGGCAGAGGGAGAGGGAGAGATCTCAAGTAAGGCTCTGTGTTCACAACCCTGAGATCATGACCTGAGCTGAAAACAAGAGTCAGATGCTCAACTGACTGAGCCCCGCAGGTCAAGTATTTCTTAAAGGAGGTCAGAGTAAGGTGATGGAAGATCAGAGAGGAAGTGCTGTCTGATTCCACTTTTAACAAGACCCATTTATAATTTGCTTTGTGAATCACTAGCTGGTAGGTAGGCCCAACAAAAAGATGGCCTTTGTTTGCTTTTACATCATTTTAATACCTTGTAGGTGAAAATACAGTACTCTGATAGCAGACAGAAATAGCGTGTTCCCTGAATTGTTAAGACCACAGCACCACACACATTCCCTAGATCTGCCAAACTCTTAGGCTCTCTCTAGTGCGGGAACAGGGTGAAGCTAGATGAACAATGCCGAGGAGAATCTGAATAATAACCCTGGGCTACTGGACATCAAACTGCGGATGGGAAATTCCACGCCCCTCCCCCTCCATCCTCCGAATGCTTGCTTCCCTGCGTGAGGAATGAGCTAGATGATAGCATCTCACACACCTACATCAGCGTTCTTGCATGAAGCACACGCCCTTGGATTCATCAGTTTATGCAGCCTGGCTGAAATGGATTAGATCTCAAATGTGGCAAAGGTTGCATCTTCCCTTCATTCCTGGGCGGGGAAAGGGAGATGAGGTGGAGGTGGGCTCGAGTTTATTTTGAAAATCATTTATTATCTTGGTTCTGTGGATAACTACAACGGCATCCCACTCCCCCTTCCCCCCACCCACCTCAGCGCTCAGCGTCCCTTCCAGAGGGTGAAAGGATCTGGAGGCCAGATTTCTTCCCCCTCAGCTAAGCCTGCCCCTTTCCTTCCCAGCCAGAGGCACACAGCAACTGGAGCCAGAGCCTCTCCTTCCCCAGGTGCCCTGGTGAATTCTATCTTAATTAACCATGAGACCTAAAGCACTGAGGATTTTTGGAAATGGAGCACGCGCCCGCTTTTTGTCTTCTTCCCTTCCTCCGGTCCCCACAATGGCACCGAAATTTAAAAACAAAAACAAAAACCCAACGAACACGGGATCTCACCTACACATGCCGCGGACAAAGTCTGGCAGAGGACCCAGACGGAGTCAGGCAGCCGCCGCCGGGGAGCAGAAGTCCGCTGGGAGGATGGGGGACCAGCCGCTGCAGGGGGAGGGGCGGGGCGACGGGGGGCGGGGCGACGGGGGCGGGGCCCGGGCGATCACGTGGGCAGGATCCTTGCCCTTCGCTCTTCCAAGACCTATAGGACAGTGACCTTAGCGTTCTCGGGACTCAAACTCGTTGCTGACATGGGCGTTTGGGGCAAGAGGAAGAGCTGCTTGGTGCCAGGCCTGCTGCAACACCAACTGGCCATCGTCACCGGAGGGGCCACGGGTATCGGAAAGGCCATCACCGCGGAGCTGCTGCACCTGGGTACGCGAGCAGGCCCTCTGGGTCAGGCTACTTAAGATCAAGAGGTCGGCAGAGACACACACTGGCATAAGGGGGTTTCGGGAGCCAGGAGGTACTCGGCAGGGTTGGGAGACTTGGACTGGCCAAGCCAAGAGGCTGTACCGGTAGGCGACATTGAAGCCGCGGGGGGAAAGGGAAGAGTTCTCTCTCTAAGAAATGCTGCAGAAGCTTTGAAAGGTGAAACCACTTATTTGTGAACTAAAGGGAAGAGTTAGAATCAAAGATAACGTGCTCGAGGTGGGGAACAAGGAGACCTGTGGAAACATGCTGTGGAATTCTTTATAGATGTGTTTAAAATGAACCCGTCCTATGGATTACCGAATGAGGAAGCGCGGGAAGACTTTTCATATTCTTCTCTTTATCACTGGTTTATTTAATGATATCGTCATTGCCATTTCTGTTTCTGTTTTTACTAACTTACTTTTCTCCTCATTATGGGTTGTACTTACCTGCTTCTTTGCATTACTGCTGAACATTTTAATTTTACCTTCGTGGATGCTGGTTATTTGTATATTCATTTAAATATTCTTGAGCTTTGTTCTGTGTTAACTGCATCCCAGAAGTTGTTATTTCTGTTGTTAGGTAACTTGGAAACAGTTTGATACTTTGAGAGGCTTGTTGTATGTTAAGTATTGACCTGAATAGCCTTTAATATAGGGCTAATTTTGCTCCACCACTCAGTCCATACCCTTCTGAGTATCTTACCCAATGCCTCTTCAAAGGAGGTTTTGCCTGTTTGAAATACTATTTCCAGTGCTTTTTTGGCCTCCCTTGACTCCCAACTTCATCTCATCCTGGAATCTGAATGGTTCCTCTTCCTCCTCCCTGGACTGCGCCTGGGAAACTCCCTCCAGGCAGCAAGCTGGAATGATTTGTTTGTTTCCACTCTCTGAGATCACTGTGCCATGTTACTGTATGTCCGGTGCCTGAAAGCCATTCTGCATTATACTTTGACCCGTTTCTTTGTTCCATTGGTCTGGAGGGTAAACTCCATTACTGATGTTCCATCTTAACCAGAGGCGGAAGTCCTGATTCATGGGTACCCATAAAAGAACTTCTGAACTTTTTATTTTCTTAGACAACCAGTGAAAGCATATTTACTATTTCTTGACTGTTTTCTTTACAGGGTGTAATGTGGTCATTGCATCTCGTAACTTTGATAGATTAAAATCTGTTGCAAGAGAACTGAAGGCCAGCCTGTCCCCCAACAACCAGGCTCAGGTCACTCCCATAAAATGCAACATCCGCAATGAAGAGGAGGTAATGCAAATATGTCTATATCATTTATTCACTCATTTTATTTACAGTAGTGGTTCCTAAAACTAGTGCTTCAGATGTTCCTGTGGTAGAGGTCTTAGATGAGGTTAACTAGAAGCAGAGGCTGTAAAAGAGATTCTTTTGCTAATGATATACTGAGTATTACCTGCTGGAGGAGGAGAGGAAAGAAAGAATCTAAGGAAGCTAAGCAAGGATGTGGTCTCAACGAGATTACCTTTTGTGCCTTTTGCCCTTTAGGTCAATTATTTTTTTTTAAGATCCTTATTTTTAAGTGATTGGTCATTTCTGCACCCAACGTGGGGCTCAAACTCACAACCCAAAGATCAAGGGTCACATGCTGTACCAACTGAGCCAGACAGGTACCCCTTTTAAGTAATTTCTTGATGTTAAATTTTAACTGGATTTCAGCTACTGTTACTAATACCATTTACTGCGATAGACTGCAAGTTCTTCTCCCAGAGTAAGCTATCAGTCCAACTAGCAAGTGAAGTTGTTAACCATTTTACTTTTAACATTTTACTTTAGGTGAAGGATTTGGTCAAATCTACCTTAGATGTTTATGGTAAGATCAATTTTTTGGTAAACAATGGAGGAGGCCAGTTCATGTCTCCTACAGAACACATCAGGGCAAAGGGATGGCATGCTGTGATTGAGACCAACCTGACAGGCACCTTCTACATGTGCAGAGCAGGTGAGTATGATCAATAACCCAAAAAGGCAAGGTGTCTTTATTTAAAGATCATAGAGAATCCTTTTTTTTCTTTAAAGATTTTATTTATTTATTAGAGAGAGAAAGAGCAAGCACATAAGCAGGGGAAGTGGAAATGGAGAAGCAGGCTACTCCTGAGCAGGGAGCCCGATACCGGACTCAATCCTGGGACCCTGAGATCATGACCTAAGCCGAAGGCAGAGGGTTAACCAACCTCTAGATCATAGAGAATCTTCCAAGAGAATTGTTGGGGGCTCAGAAACTCCGTGTCAGCAGTATTGACTGCCCTGATTTACTTGCATACAACACAGAAATGTAAATTGTTGCGTTTCTGAATAGTAACTTGGCAATATTTGTAAAATATGGGTATGGTTTGATCTTATAATTTTATTTCTAGGAATTTATCATGAGAAAATTATTAAGAATCTGTACAAAGATACAGTTACAAAGTTGTTCCTAAAGTTAAAAAAAAAAGAAAAACTCTCACACTTAGTTTTAAAGAGATGAATCTGTTTAATCTGTTATAACTTGTCAGATCTTCAGGGAGAAGGCCAGAGTCCACATCCTTTCTAACAACTAATTAGCTTGCATGTAGATCTTTGGATTGAAAGTTATATTTCATAGGTGGTGATATTCAACTCCTGAGGTTGAGTAATTCAAGGGTTTTGTTAAAAACGATCAAAGACATTTTTATGATGAAAACCAAGGATGAGTAGAATTCCAACCCAAAGCGTCTTCACCCTAATATGGATTAGGCTTAATATTCTTAATATCTCTAAGTCAAAATCTTGCAGACATTTCTAGCTTTTAACTTTATCTAACTAGTAATATAAAGCTTTATATTCATTGTGGCTGGCTGTTTCAGTGTAGAGACCATTGCAAAAACAGGAACTTAAATAAGATAATTTGTTTCTCCCTCACAGAAAAAGTCCAGGTGGATAATTAGGGATAACGTGGTAGTTCCATAATCATGAAGGACTGTGATGTTGTGATTTGTAATGAGTATATATTTTGGTCTGTCTCTAGTTCCTGGTTCATATCTCCCAAGGCTCTTGGAATTTCCTGAGCAATGAGAGCAATGGGAGAATCTTTCTTTATAATACTTGGTTTCTTAATTCCTGAAAAGGCTTCAGGGCCACACAGGTGAAGTGGCTGTCTTTTATTCATAACAAGTCCTGTTCAACCACAGCTGAGTTTATGTTACTGAGGGACTTTCAGACACCCCCTAAAAATGGGGGTAGGCTAGTTGGTAGGGAACCAACCTGGATGAGAGTTGAAACTTCAGTCTCATCTCCTGATTTCTGGGCAGAGGAGAGGGATTGAAGGTTGAATCAATCATCAGTTGAATTCATCAGGACTGCAAAATGATGCCTCCATAAAAACATAAAAAGACAGGGTTGGTAAATCAGACACTTTCATGTGACACCTGCCAGTCTCAAACTCCACAGAGACAGAAGCTCGTATGTTCAGGACATTTCCCCATGCATTTCTTCATCTGCCTATTGATTGATATCCCCTAAAACGATCTTTTATAACAAATTAGCCCGGTGAGGAAACTAGTTTCTTGAATTCTATGAGCCACAATAACAAGTTAAGCAAACCCAAGGCAAGGTTCATGGGAACCTCTGATACACAGTCCATTGGTTAGAAGCACATGTAACAAGCTGGACTTGTGAGTGGCATCTGAGACTACCTCAGATTTTTTACTCTTTTTTTTTTTTTTTAAGATTTTATTTATTTATTTGTTAGAGAGAGAGAGCGAGAGCAAGCACAGGCAGACAGAGTGGCAGGCAGAGGCAGAGGGAGAAGCAGGCTCCCCGCCAAGCAAGGAGCCCGATGTGGGACTCGATCCCGGAATGCTGGGATCATGACCTGAGCCGAAGGCAGCCGCTTAACCAACTGAGCCACCCAGGCGTCCCTACCTCGGATTTTTTAAAGAAGTATTCCCATGATGGCTCTGGAGGTGTCAAGGAAAAAACATAAAGATGATTTCAGAGTTCCTTTTTTTTTTTTTTTTAAAGATTTTATTTATTTGTTTATTTGACAGAGGCACAGACAGGGGACACAAGCAGGAGAAATGGGAGAGGGAGAAGCATGCTTCCCATTGAGCAGGGAGCCCAATGTGGGACTCGATCCCACGACCCTGGGATCATGACCAAAGGCAGACATTTAATGATGAGCCACCCAGGTACTCCTCATTTCAGAGTTCTAACATAGAGTACTATTTAAGCAGAAGCAGAAAGTCTGTGTAGGGTAAATAAATTTATATCTTTTTATTTTTTGTAGGGTTTTTTTTTCTTTCTTTTCTTTTTTTTTTAAAGATATTTGATATGGCACATGGTTCTTTATTTTCATTTCCAAACTTTTCTGGGCTATTCATGACCTTTTTCTTTCTTTCTTTCTTTCTTTTTTCATTTTATTTATTTTTTTTGACAGAGAGCAAGCAACAGGGGCAGAGGGAGAATCAGGCTCCCCGCTGAGCAGGGAGCCTGATGAGGAGCTTGTTCCTGAGACCCTGGGATCATAACCTGAGCTGGAGGGAGATGTTTAACTGACTGAGCCACCCAGGCGCCCCCCTTTATTCTTTCAGATGAATTTTATATTCAGGTTTTTTCCTTCAAAATCCTGGTGGGGAATTTGATTGGAATTGTATTTAACCTGTCAAAGGTTAAACCTTTGACAAAGGTCTGTGGTTTTCATCCTGTAAATCTTTTTTAAGTAAGCTCCATGCTGGTCATGGAGCCCAACAGGGGGCTTGAATTCATGACCCTGAGATCAAGACCTGAACCAAAATCAAGAGTCAGATGTTTAACTGACTGGGCCACCCAGGAACCCCTCTCATATTTGTTTACGAAGGTTATACCTAGATATTTTGGATGATTCCTTTGAAGGATTTTTCTTAAGATCTTTCAAAATATTTTATTTATTTATCTGAGAAAGAGAGGAAGAGCAGGAGCAGAGGGAGGGCCAGAAGGAGAGGGAAAAGCAGACTCCCCTCTGAGCAGGGTGCCTGATGCAGTGCTTGATCCCAGGATCCTGGGATTGTGACCTGAGCTGAAAGCAGATGCTTAACTGATAGAGCCATCTGGGTACTCCGACACCTGCTATTTTGAATAGGCTCTTTTCCCAATTACTTTCAGCTGGATTATTGTTGGTTTATGGAAGAACTGCTTTTTCAAGTTCATCTTGTAGCTTTATCTGGTAATTTGTAGCTTTATCTAACAATTTTTGAAATTAGTCTTTCAGGTGTTTTAGCTACACAATCATGTTGTCTAAAAATAAATAATGTATTTCATTGAGTCAAAGATACAGTCAATGTATCTTTGGTGAAATGCACCATCATTTTATATACTACTAAGTACAAACTGCGTTATTTGTATCTTAAGAAACCACCCACTGTAAAACATACCCCAGTTTCAACAATTTTCAAAATAATATGAAAGAATTGTCTTAGAGTCCAAAAATACTATATTTTATGTCTTCTTTTCTAGGAGCTTTACCTCCTTTTTCTGTCATCTAGTATGAATTGGTAAGAACTCAACTGGAAAGTTTTAAGTAATAATGGAAAACCATTCTTATTTTTGTCTAAGCTCTTAAAAGGAATGGGTTTTTTTTTGTTCTCTGGCCTTTACATTCTAAAAATTAGATTTCTATTGAAGTGAGTCTTGAGGGTACACATATGACATTGTCTTGCTTTGTATGAATAGAGTTGATGGCTAAATAACAAATGGGGCCTCAAAAAAGGATAAAACACTTCAAGAATGAGGGATGCCTGATGACTTCGTCAGTTGAGGGTCTGACTCTTGATTTCAGCTCAGGTCATGAGCTCTCATGAGATCGGCTCTTGTGTAGGCTTCTGCACTGGGTGTAGAACCTGCTTAAGATTCTCTCTTCTCCTTCCACCTCCCCCCACCCACCCCTGCTCCTGCTCTCTCCCCGCAAAAAACAAAAAAAACAAAAACCACCTAAATTGAAAAGAAAATACTTAAAGAATTAAGTTAACAAAAGAAGGATAAGACTTGTATCTAAAAACTACAAAACATTGATGACAGAAATGAAACATCAGAATAAATGGAAAAACATTCAGTATTTATGAATTGGAAGACTTGATATGGTTAAGATGGTAGTTCTTCCCAAATTGGTATGTAGGTTCAATGGCAATCCCAATTATTTTTGCAGAAATTGACAAGCAGATCCTAAAATACATGGGGAAGTACAAAGAACTCAGAGTAGCCAAAACAGTTTTGCAAACCAGGAAAGTTGGGGGACATATACCGGTACCACATGGTCTTGAAATCAAAAGTATAAGGACAGAGGCGCCTGGGTGGCTCAGTGGGTTAAAGCCTCTGCTTTCGGCTCAGGTCATGATCCCAGGGTCCTGGGATCAAGCCCCGCATCAGGCTCTCTGCTCAGCAGGGAGCCTGCTTCCTCCTTCTCTCTCTGCCTGCCTCTCTGCCTACTTGTGATCTCTCTCTGTCAAATAAATAAATAAAATCTTAAAAAAAAAACAAAAAAACAAAAGTATAAGGACAGATGAATAGATATTTTGGACAAATTTGAAAGTCTAGAAATAAACTCTTATAGTTGTGATCAATCCCTTATATTTATGATTTTTGCCAAGGGGGCCAAGGCAATTCTATGGGGAAATGATAATCTTTTCAGCAGATGATCCACATGCAAGAAGACCCTTCCATCATAGCATAAGTAAACGTTAACCAAAAGTACAAAATGGACTGTGGACCTAAGTGCAAATAGTAAAATTTTGCAACTTTTGGAAACAAATTAAGGACAAAATCTTTATGACCTTGGCTTAGGCAAAGAGTCTTGAGATACACCATCTAGAATACCATGTATAGAGTAAAAAAATTGATAAACTTGACTTAATCAAACTTAAATATGTTTGCACTTCAAAAGACAACATTAAGAAAATGAAAAGATAAGCCATCCTGAGGGAAATCACATATCTGATAAAGGACTTGTATCCAGAACATAAAAAGAGCTCTTATAATTCAGTATTAAGAAAACAAACCAATTAAAAAATGGGCAAAATATTTGAATAGATATTTTACCAAAGAAGATAAATGAATGACTAATAAGTACATCAGAATATTGTTAGCACCATCAGTCATTCAGGACATGCAGATCAAAACCTCAGTGAAATATCACTTCATACCCACTAGAATGGTAATGATAAAAAAGTTAGGCAATAATAGCATGGAGAAATTGGAACCGGCCTGCATTTCTGGTAGAAATGTAAAATAGTGGAGACACTAGAAAATAGTTTGGGCATTTCTTAAAAAGTTACCATATGACCCATTCTCATGACCCATACCATACAGATACCATATGACCCAGCAGTTCCATTCCTAAGCGTCTACCCAAGAGAAATAAAAACATATGTCCACCCAACAGTTTGTGTTTTTCATCACCCACCAGTGGAAACAATTCAAATGTTCATCCTCTGGGGAACAGATAAATGAAATATGGCTTATCTATTCATTGGAATACTATTGGGCAATAAAAATTAACTAGTGAGGGGTGCCTGGGTGGCTCAGTGAGTTAAAGCCTCTGCCTTCAGCTCAGGTCATGATCCCAGGGTCCTGGGATCGGGTCCCGCATCAGGCTCTCTGCTCAGCAGGAAGCCTGCTTCCCTTCCTCTCTCTCTGCCTGCCTCTCTGCCTAGCTGTGATCTCTGTCTGTCAAATAAATAAATAAAATCTTTAAAAAAAAAATAACTAGTGATACATGCTACCCTGTGGATGAACCTTACAGATGTTATTCTAAGTAAAAGAAGCCAGACACAAAAGACCACATATGATGTGATTTCATTTATGTGAAATGTCCAGAAAAGACAAATTTATATAAATGGAAAGTAGATGAGGGTTTGCGTGGGGATGGCTTGGGCTGCAGATGGGCACAAAGCAGTGTTTTTGGGGGTGATGGGATATTCTAAAACTGGATTGTGATAGTGGTTGCATGACTATATTTATTAAAAATCATTAAATTGTACACATAAAGTGGATGAGTTTCATGATGTATAAATTATATCCAGTCAGGCTTTTTTAAAAAAGGAAATGTAAATTAAAAAATTTTTTAAAGATTTTATTTATTTAGTAGGCAGAGAGGCAGGCAGAGAGAGAGGGAGAAGCAGGCTCCCTGCTGAGTGGAGAGTCTGATTCAGGGCTGAGCCAAGGCAGAGGCTTAACCCACTGAACTACCCAGGTACCCTGAAATTAAAAATGTTTAAATAGCAAGCAAGATTCTGGGACAGTGAGTGAGAAGAGAGTCAGGACGCTATTTCATATGATTGTCATTGGCTGTTTCCTGCAGTTTACAACTCCTGGATGAAGGAGCACGGAGGATCTATTGTCAATATTATTATCCTTACTAGAAACGGATTTCCAGGATTTGTGTAAGCATACTTAATATATATATATGTACATATATATATATATATATTTTTTTTTTTTCCTATGTCTTTGGGTTTTGTCCTCTGAATGGGGGGGAGTGGAGTGGAGAAAATTTCATAAGTCACAATCCTGAATCCTGTAATGAGTTTCAATCTCAATATTTAACATTGCCCTTTATTTGAACTTCAAAAATGTACTTGCAAAACATTCCTACGCATATTAGACTTGCCAGATTTACCAAGAAAATAAAAACAGGAGGCCCCATTAAATTTTATATTATGTTTATCCCAAATATTGCATGGGGCATATTTATGCTAAAATATTTTGTCATTGTTTATTTGAAATTCAAATTTAACTGGATGTCCTCTATTTTATCCAGTAACCCTAATCCAGATGTCACTAAACTGATCATCAGTATCTGAAGAGATCTCTTTTTTGTTAACATGTGGAAATGAAACAAATTTAGATTAATTTAGATTTGAATACTGTGAATATATATCTTCAATTTTAGACAGAACTGCTAAATTGTTACTCTGTAACAGAGTTTGACATGTTTGAATCTTACTCTGATTTTGGTAGATTTTTATGTTGGAAATAGATTAAAAAAGAAAAAAGTCAATCTGTGAACTAAGCCTACTGGCTCAGTAGAGTCTTTCTTAATAATCTAAAAGGACATCCACGTAGAACAAAGAGAAAAACTGTGTGCCAGGAAGCTACTTGAAAATCGCACGTTTAGCAGTTAAAAAATCTGGTTTACAAAAAATTCATTTGGCTGATTTCTTTTGTATCTTTTATAAGTTCTGATTCCTTCCATTTTTTTTAATTAAAAAATTTTAAAGATTTTCCAACACAGAATATTTCTTTTGTTTGAAATAGACCTATCCTAGTGTTATAAAAACAAAGCATGCTAGTTTTTACATATGTATAAAACTGCATAAGGTACAAAGTTAGTGCTCTGTACCTTCTCATTCCAGAGATAGCCCGTTAACCAAGTAAGACAGTAATCTGACTTCTTTTATTAGTAATATGTAATCTGTAATCTGCAGGGTGATATTTTGGCACTGCATGAATATCCTGTTTGCCATTGTGATTTTTGTAACCATTGTTGATTCTTACCTGAATCACTTACTACATTAGGATTGAGAAGATGTTGATTTTTCTGATTTCATAATTGCTTCTGTATTTATTAGCTGATTTTCTTCTGTAGAATGACTTTTCTGCAACAGCCATTCCTTCTTTCTCTCTATATTTATTATTATTATTATTATTAAATTTTGGGGTATACCACTATTAGGGACTTAACAGATTTCAAATTCCTTTATTCAAGTGCACATACTGTCTCAAACTTAATAGAAATTTGTATTGTTTCTACATTTTGCATTACAAATAATTCTATAATGAATAACACTGTACATATTTGTTTCATATTTGTGGAGTTATATCTTCAGGATACATCCTGGAAGTTGGATTGCTGGGTGAAGGTGAAGGGTAAATGCATACTTTTAGGTATTTCCAGCCAACAAAGTATGAGAGTACATGTTCCCCAGAGCCTGACCCAAAATATGTGTTGTCAGCTTCTGGACAAATGTCATAGTCGAGAAATGGTATTCTCCATGGAGCATCTTTTGATTTGTTCAAAGGCTATCTGTTGGGACGCCTAGGTGGCTCAGTGGGTTAAACCTTTGCCTTCGGCTTAGGTCATGATCTCAGGGTCCTGGGATCAAGCCCCATGTCAGGCTCTCTGCTCAGCGGGGAGCCTGCTTCCTCCCCCACAACCTGCCCTGCCTGCCTTTCTGCCTACTTGTTACCTCTGTCTGTCAAATAAATAAATAAAATCTTTTTTTTAAAAAAAGGCTATCTGGATATCTTGTGTATATGTTTGAGTCATATTGCTATCTTGGCACATTTTTCTTAATATTGTCTAAGGCTAGTCTATTTTCTATTACATCTTTGCTGGGGAGTTTAGCCTGAGCTGCTGATCTTTTTTTAATTGTTTTTATTTTTTAAAGATTTTATTTATTTATTTGATAGAGATCACAAGTAGGCAAGAAGCAGGCAGAGAGAGGGGAGGAAGCAGGCTCCCCGCTGAGCAGAGAGCCTGATTTGGGGCTCGATCCCAGGACCCTGAGACCATGACCCGAGCTGAAGGCAGAGGCTTAACCCACTGAGCCACCCAGATGCCCCTTAGTTTTAATTAATAAATAATTATGAGGGCAAAAGATAGATCAAAAAAGCAACTCATGTCTCCCATGGACAGTTTGTAACTCAAATGCCCATCAGTGGGTGAATGACTAAACACACTGTGGTATATCTATATAACAGACTACTAGTTGGAAATAACAGGTAATGAACTACCAACTCATGCAACAACATGGATGAATCTCAAAATAATCCTTTTTTTTAAATTATGTTGTCTTAGTCACCATATAGTACATCATTAGTTTTTGATATAGTGTTCCATGTTTGTGTATAACATTTACTGTTTTTGTATAACACCCAGTGCTCATTGCAATACGTGCCCTCTTTAATACCCATCACCAGGCTAACACATCCCCCTGCACACCCTCCCCTCTGAAACCCTCAGTTTGTTTCCCGGAATCCATAGTCTCTCATGATTTGCCTACCTCTCTGATATTCCCCCCTTCATTTTTTCCTTCCTTCTCCTAATGTCCTCCATGCTATTCCTTATGTTCCACAAATAAGTGAAACCATATGGTAATTGTCTTCCTCTGTTTGACTTATTTTACTTAGCATAATCTCCTCCATGTCAATGCAAATTGTGGGTATTCATCTTTCCTGATGGCTGAGTAATATTCCATTGTATTTATATATAAACAATCTTCTTTATCCATTCATCTGTTGAAGGTCATCTTGGTTCCTTCTACAGTTTGGCTATTGTGGCCATTGCTGCTATGAACATTGGGGTCATGTGGCCCTTCTTTTCACTATATCTATATCTTTGGGGATAAATACCCAGTAGTGCAATTGCTGGGTCATAGGATGGCTCTATTTTTAACTTTTTGAGGAATCTCCACACTGTTTTCCAAAGTGGCTGCACCAACTTACATTCCCTTTCTCCACAGGCTCTCCAACATTTGTTAATTCTTGCCTTGTCAATTTTTGCCATTCTGACTGGTATAAGGTATATTTCAATGTGGTTTTGACTTGAATTTCTCTGATGGCTAATGAGATTGAGCATTTTTTTCATGTGTCTGTTAGCTATTCATTTGTCTTTGGAGACATGTCCATTCATGTCTTATGCCCACTTTTTGACTTGATTATTTGTTTTTTGGGTGTTGAGTTTGAGAAATTCTTTATAGTTCTTGAATACTAGCCTTTTATCTATAGTGTTATCTATGAATATCTTCTCCCATTCCATGGGTTGCCTCTTTGTTTTGTTGACTGTTTCCTTTGCTGTGCAGAAACTTTTGATCTTGATGAAGTCGCAAAAGTTCCTTTTCACTTTTGTTTCCCTTGCTTTTGGAGACGTATCTTGAAAGAAGTAGCTGTGGCTGATGTGGAAGAGGTTACTGCTTATGTTCTCCTCTAGGATTTTTATAGATTCCTGCCTCACATTGAGGTCTTTCATCCATTTAGAGTTTATCTTTGTGTATGGTGTAAAAGAATGGTCAAGTTTCGTTCTTCTGTATATAATTGTCCAATTTTCTCAGCACCATTTATTGAAGAGACTGTCTTTTTTTCTGTTGGATATTTTCTCCCTTTTTGCCAAAGATTAGTTGACCATAGAGTTGAGGGTCCATATCTGGGCTCTCTGTTTTGTTCCATTCATCTATGTGTCTGTTTTTGTGCCCATACCATGCTGTCTGGGTGATCACAGCTTTGTAATATAGCTTGAATTCAGGCAACATGATGCCCCTAGCATTTCTTTTTTTTCTTTTTCAACAATTCCTTGGTGATTCAGGGTCTTTTCTGGTTCCATACAAATTTTAGGATTGTTTGTTCCAGCACTTGGAAAAAAGCCATTGGTATTTTGATCAGGATGGCGTTCAAAGTATAGATTTCTCTGGGCAGCATAGACATTTTAACAATGTTTATTCTTCTGATCCATGAGTATGGAATGTTTTTCCATCTTTTTGTGTCTTCAGTTTCTTCCGTGAGTGTTCTGGAGTTCCTCGAGTACAGATCCTTCATCTCTTTGGTTAGGTTTATTCCAAGGTATCTTATGGGTTTTGGTGCTATTGTAAATGGAATCGATTCCCTAATTCTCTTTCTTCTGTCTCATTGTTGGTGTATAGAAATGCAGCTGATTCCTGTGCATTGATTTTTGTATCCTGTCACATTAGTGAATTGATGTATGAGTTCTAGTAATTTGGGGGTGGAGTGTTTGGGTTTTCCACATAAAATGTCATCTGCAATTTCTTCTTTGCTGATTTGAATGCCTTTCATTTCTTTTGTTTTCTAATTGCTGTTGCTAGGACTTCTGGTACTGTGTTTAACAATAGTGGTGAGAGCTGGCATCCTTGTCATGTTCTTGATCTTAAGAGGAAGGCTCTCAGCTTTTCTCCATTGAGAATGACATTTGTTATGGGCTTTTCATAGATGGTTTTTATGAAATTGAGGAATATTCCTTCTGTCTCTACACTCTGAAGAGTCTTAATCAGAAAGGATGCTGTATTTTGTCAAATACTTTTTCTACATCAATTGAGAGAACTATATGGTTCTTGTCTCTTCTCTTATTAATGTGTTCTATCACACTGGTTTGCGAATGTTGAACCATCTTGCACCCCAGGGGTAAATCCCATCTGGTTATGATGGATAATCCTTTTCATGTACTGTTGGATCCTATTATGTAGGATCTTGTTGAGAATTTTGGCATCCATATTCACCAGGAATATTGTTCTCTAATTCTCCTTTTTGATGAGGTCTTTGCCTGGTTTTGGGATCAAGGTAATACTGGCCTGACAGAATGGGTCTGGAAGTTTTCCTTCTGTTTCTATTTTTTGAAAGAGATTCCGGAGAATAGGTATTATTTTTTCTTTGAATGTTTGGTAGGATTCCCCAGGGAATCCATCAGGTCCTGGGCTCTTGTTTTTTGGGAGGTTTTTGATCACTGCTTCAATGTCATTACTGGTTATTGGTCTATTCAGGTTGTCAGTTTCTCCCTGTTACAGTCTTGGTAGTTTATAGGTTTCCAGGAAGACGTCCATTTCTTCCAGATTTCTTAATTTATTGGCATATAGTCATATTGATAATAATTTCTAATAATTGTTTCTGTTTCCTTGGTGTTGTGATCTCTCCCATTTCATTCATAATTTTTTTTAAAGATTTTATTTATTTATTTGACAGAGATCACAAGTAGGCAGAGAGGCAGGCAGAGAGAGGAGGAAGCAGGCTCCCTGCCAAGCAGAGAGCTGGATGTAGGGTTCAATCCCAGGACCCTGGGATCATGACCTGAGCTGAAAGCAGAGGCTTAAACCCACTGAGCCACCCAGGTGCCCCTCATTCATAATTTTATTAATTTGGGTCCTTTCTCTTTTAAGTCTGGCCAGTGGTTTATCAGCCTTATTAAGTCTTTCAAGGAACCAGCTTCTAGTTTCATTGATTTGCTCTACTATATTTCTGGTTTCTGATTCACTGATGTTTGCTCTAATCTTAATTGTTTCTCTTCTCCTGCATGGCTTAGGCTTTATTTGTTGTTGTTGTTGTTGTTGTTTTTTCCAGTTCCTTAAGGTATAAAGTTTTTTTTTTTTAAGATTTTATTTATTTGACAGAGAGAGAGAGATCACAAGTAGGCAGAGAGGCATGTGGGTGAGGGGAAAACAGTCTCCCCGCTGAGCAGAGAGCCAGATGCAGAGCACCATCCCAGGACCCTGAGACCATGACCTGAGCCAAAGGCAGAGGCTTAACCCACTGAGCCACCCAGGTGCCCCAAGGTGTAAAGTTAATTTGTGTATTTGGGATTTTTCTATTTTTTTTTGAGTGAGGCTTGGATGGCTATGTATTTCCCCCTTAGGATCACCTTTGCAGTATCCCATAGGTTTTATACCGATGTGTTTTCATTCTCATTGGTTTCCATGAATTGTTTATGTTCTTCTTTGATTTCCTGGTTGATCTAAACATTCTTTTTTTTTTTTTTTTAAGATTTTATTTATTTATTTGACAGAGATCACAAGTAGGCAGAGTGGCAGGCAGAGAGAGAGAGAGAGGAGGAAGCAGGCTCCCGCTGAACAGAGAGACTGATGGGGGGCTCGATCCCAGGACCCTGGGATCATGACCTGAGTTGAAGGCAGAGACTTTACCCACTGAGCCACTCACACGCCCCTGATCTAAACATTCTTTTTTTTTTAAAGATTTTATTTATTAATTTGACAGAGATCACAAGTAGGCAGAGAGGCAGGCAGAGAGAGAGAGAGAGGAGGAAGCAGTCTCCCTGCTGAGCAGAGAGCCTGATGTGGGGCTCGATCCTAGGACCCTGGGATCATGACCAGAGCTGAAGGCAGAGGCTTTAGCCCACTGAGCCACCCAGGTGCTCCATGATCTAAACATTCTTAAGCAGGATGATCTTTAGCTTCCAAGTTTAAATTTCTTCTAAACTTTTTCTTATGATTGAGTTCCAGTTTCAAAGCATTATGGTCTGAGAATATGCAGGGAATAATCTCAATCTTTGGTATTGGTTGATACCTGATTTGTGTCCCAATATGTGGTTTATTCTGGAGAAAGTTCCAGGTGTGTTTGAGAAGAATTAGTATTCTGATATTTTAAGGTAAAATGTCCTATAATATATCTATGAGGTCCTTCTGGTCCAGTGTGTCATTCAAAGCTCTTGTTTCTTTGTTGATTTTCTGCTTAGATGATCTATTGCTGAGAGTGGAGTGTTGAGGTCTTCTACTATTAATGTATTATTATCAGTATGTCTCTTTACTTTGGTTAAGAGTTATATTTTGTAGTGGCTGCTCCCATGTTGGGGGCATAGATATTTACAATTGTTAGATCCTCTTGTTGGATAGACCCTTTAAGAATGATATAGTGTCCTTCTATATCACTAACTACAGTCTTTAGCTTAAAATCTAATTTTTCTGATATGGGAATTGCTACCCTAGCTTTCTTTTGAGGTATGTTGATATGAAAAATGGTTCTCTATCTCTTCATCTTCAGTCTGGATGTACTAGGATGAACCTAAAGAGGTGAGTCTCTTGTAGACAGCGTATGTATGGATCATGTCTTTTTATCCAGTTTGCAACCCTGTGCCATTTCATGGGAGCATTTAGGCCATTCATGTCGAGAGATACGATTTTATTGTCATGTTGCCTGTAAAGTCCTTTCTTCTCTAGATTGCCTCTGTAAATTCCTATTCTATATCACTCTTGGGGTTTTTCTCCTTTTATAAAAGAACCCCCCCCTTTATATTTCTTATAGGGCTGGCTTTGTGGTCATATATTCTTTCAGTTTCTGCCGGTGTTGGAAGCTCTTTGTCTCTCCATCCATTCTGAATGACAGCCTTGCTGGATAAAGTATCCTTGCTGCATGTTCTTCTCATTTAGTACCCTGAATATGTCTTGCCTTTTTGGCTTGCCAGGTCTCTGAGGACAGACCTGACATTATTCTGATGTTCCTCCCCCTGTACATAAGAAATCTCTCTCCTCTTGCCACTTTCAAGATTGTTTCCTTAGATCTAAGATTTGCAGATTGTACTATTATATGCTAGGGCGTTGGTCTGTTCTCATTGATCTTGGGTCAAGCCTCTTGGACTCGAATGCTTATTTCCTTCCCCAGATTAGGGAAGTTCTCAGTTGCGAATTGCTCAAAAATATCTTCTAGACACCTCTCTCTCTCTCTCTCTCTCTTCTCCACCCCCTCAGGGATCCCAATAATTCTGATACTGGAATGTTTCATTGAGTCACTAATCTCTCTCAGTTTGATTCCTTGGGCTTTAACATGTTTTTCCCATCCTACCTCAGTTTCCTTCTTTTCTGTCATCTTATCCTCTAGCTCACTCATTCTTCTTCTTTACCCTGGCAGTCAGACTGTCCAGTTTAGACTGCATTTCATTCATAGCATTTTTAAGTTTGGCCTGATTAGATTTCATTTGTGCCCTTAGAGATTTTATATTGTTGTTAATATTTTTCTCAAGTCTAGATTTCGCCTCGTAATGGTTAATCTGAAGTCTGTTTCTGACATCTTAGTTTTATCCATATCCATTAGTTCTGTAGCAGAGGCCACATTCTCTGATTTTTCCCTTTGTTGGGGGTTCCTCGTCTTAGTCATTCTGTTGAGGGGTGGTTGAGGGAATGTACAGAGTACAAATTATTGGCCACAACCCAAGCAAGATACACCTGCTTTATAGGGAATTTAGGGTTGTCCACTTGTTCTTCCAGCCTATCTTCTGGGGGAGGGGCCTGCCACACTGTTACTGAGGCAACCCTGTTTGGGCAGAGTTGCCCTGTCCCCTGTTGAGGGAGGGAGATGGGCTCAGTGAAAGCTGGTTTTGGGGGGTTTTGTTCTCTGGTGGCTCTTCTGAGAGTCAGAGCAGAGTGACCATATCCAAACCTTTGTCCCAGAACAATGAGATCGCAGTCTGCTCTTCACTGAGCTCTCCAGGCCACACTGTCTCTGTTTCTGTCTGTGCTGCTAAAAACTGCAGCATACTGCATTGTAGGCTACACAGCAGCACTCCCAGCCCTTGCTTCCAGGGCTGGACTCTGCCCTTTGTGCTTCTAAAACTGCACGCTGCACCCCAGTTCACACGTGTGCCCCCGTAGCTCCAGGTTTTAGTCTGGTAGGCTGCCGTAAAGTCCTTTCCCTGTGGCTACCAGTCTGTGAGTCTGTGTCCAGTCCCCAGGACCTTGTACCACGGAGGCTTTTGCCTTCCTGGTACAAGATTTTGGAGGTTTCCTCCCCCATCCATTTATCTTCCGATATCTGCCTGCAGAATCATGGTTTTCCACTTCATACCTCGAGACCATCCACTGGAGATCTTACATCTGAGGCTGATTTCTTGGGTGTTCAGAATGATCTGGTACATACCTAGCTCAATTCAGGAGACTGGTTGAAATAGGGTCCCTTACTCCTCTGCCATCTTTTCTCCCCTCTCAGAATAATTATTCTGAGTGAAAGAGGCCTGATGAAAAAGAGCATATACAGTATGTATTATGTGTTTAAGTTGTAGAAGCATTGAAAAAATTAGTTAGTGCTGTATTCATGGAGAGTCGTGCATCCTTCTGCCTCCTATTTATAAATTAGAGGAAGACAATGAGGCATTGTGACAACCTTCAAAACAGTTTATCACTCACAATCTGTTCCAGTACAGATTGTAAGAGATTTTAAATCATATCTGATACAGAAACGAGGCCTTCATACTTCAGAAAATTGGTCATTGAAAGAACAGTTGTGAGACGTGTCATGGAAATGGTAACATATAATCTCAGTCAACTCATAGTTCAAATAAATGTCTGTCCCTCTGGGGTTTTCCTTTAGAAGAAGAGTGACTAGGGCAGCACTTAATGTGACATAGTCATCACTCCAAAGCTGAGCTGTCCAGTATCTGTTCTGTTCCAATGGTAACCACTTTCTCTTCCTGGAAAGGGAATCTTCACAAACCCCCATGGGCCATTCAGGCGTCTCATCCACCTGGACCTCCCAGGAATGCCCACCAGAATCAAGTCTTTCAGAACATGGCTGGATAAACTATAAGTCTCTCTGGATTTGAATGAACTCTTTGCTTTTTTCTTCACAGTTGTCAAAGTTTTTTCTGGTTTTTGGTCTTTGTTGTTGTTTTTTATCCTCAGAGAGAAGCAGATTAGGATGTGCTGTTTTGGGATCCAGAGTAACTTCTTTCAGTCCTTGTATCATTTTCAGGAGATCTGAATACCATGGAGGAAGACTGTATCCTTCTTTCCTTAACTGGAAAGAATGGAGAGCATGGGCCTCAGGCTCCCCTGTTGCAGATGCCCTTGACATCCATCAGCAGTTTCACTTCTGACATTACATCCTTTTCTGTCACCTTCTCTGGTAGATCGTTGAGTATGGAAATGTAATCTGAGCATGTTGTTATGTTTGCATTAAGTTTCTATTGAGTGTCCTTCTCTTCATCTGTGAAGCTTGAGAAAACTGTGTAGAGGAGGAAAAAGAATTTTCCCACTACCCTTCTGAGTTCTTAGTAGAGGTCCCTGCAATAAAAGACAAATTAACAAGACAAAAACAACTTTATCCATATGTATACATCATGTGGGAGATAGCAAGGGAGAAATGAGTTGCTTCCAAGAGTGGCTTAGAGCTCAGACTGAACCACTATCTTAGTAAAGACAGGGGAGGAAAGATGGAGGCCTTGTAGAGGAGAATAAATGGTTTTTAGGAAAGATGCATGGGCCCCTTGGAAAAATAGGTGGGAGGTATGGCAGTTTGTGACAGAGTGTGTCTGGGTGTGATGTCAACTTCTAGTCTTTATAAAACTGTGACTACAGGCAGTCTTTCCTTGGGTGATAAAACCCTTGGGGAGGGGATTTATGGTAATTGAGTTCCTTTTGGTGGAACCCAGTCTATATTTAGGCAGATAAGGGGAGTTCAGAGAAAGCTTCTCCCTGCATTTGCTATTTTTCAAGTGCCTACAGCTCAAAATAATATATCAAAGCTGTGTATTTTGGGTGGCATGTCCTAAGCTCCTACCTTCATATTTTGGAGTGGCATATTCTGTTGCCCTGCATCTGCCTCTTGCTCATGTATAACAAACTGGTTCAGATGCTGAAATTCAGTAACTTCTGTCTCTGGTTTTCCACCTCTGTCTCTCAGTTATAGTGGCTTTCTCTTTTGAGCAGTTACCAGCTTCTGAACATCTGCCACTTGCTTCTTCTTCAGGGGGTCAACATAACTGCTGAGCCTTTTCCTATGATGGGAGGCAGGACCTCATGTGGTGGCCCTGGTGATCAGGGCACTGAGTGCAAGGGGACAAACACCTCTAGGACCCCCTCACAGAAAAGGGCCAGGGCTTGGTTGCATTTCTATGTAAGCATGTTTATTCCTGCCTCTGCCTCTTACTTCTGGTGTTGTGGAGAAGCCTGGAAATTTCCATTATCCTTCCCAGCTGCATGTTGCTTTTGGGCCCCTCTTAGCATTGGGGGCGGGGGCAGGGCAAGGGAGCACGTCCTATAGATAGACCCAGGACTGCTGGATGCGGTAGCAAAAGAAGCTATGGCCATATCTGATGGTGATGGGATTGCTTGGGTAATTCTGACAAAGTGGTTGTCTTCTGCCTGGAGTCCCACTAAGGTTACTGTGGTCAACACTGGGACAGAGATGGGTTTTCTCCGAAGTGGTTGGGCTCTGTAGGTCCTCTCTAGTGAGAAGTGGATATACCCCCAGATCTGACATACTTGGTGCCAAGGACCTTATAATTAGAAATTCTAAGCCACAGTGTACCTTGTGCATAAAACCCCATATTGATGCAGACCTAACTATCTTGAACTTTCTATCTGGAAATATATTAAAATTAAATTTTGGTGTGTCTAGAAATTCTATTGATACTATTTTTAGCCCAATATATGAATTTCTTATGCCTTGTCATCTAAAATTGATTTAAAAGATAACCACACTTGTAACCCCTGAAATGACCAATCTGTTAATTTTCTACATAATAAAAGATCTTCAGAATACTTCTCTTATGGTCATGGTGTTTTGAAGGATCTTGTGTGGGCTGGTCACACACAATTGACTCTCCGATACCTGTGTTTTGGCTTTAATGTTAAAGGACTCACTTATTGCCCATTGTTCAGACGAAGACTCCAAAAAACAGACTCAACAAGAACATATCTGTGGGAATCTGACAGGACACTGACTTACCTAACGCTTTAGTTAACGAGAGAAACATTCAGTGCAAGCTGATTGGAATTGTTACGCTTTGTCTTTTAAAGGCATTCTGGAGCTGCTAGAGCAGGGGTTTACAACCTCACCAAGTCCTTGGCTGTGGAATGGGCTAGCAGTGGAGTAAGGATCAACTGTGTTGCCCCTGTAGGTAAACGTTCCATATGAATGTTATTGACAAATTGTGCTTTTCTGATTGACTCTGTATTGTTGATGGAGGTGTTTGTTCATATTCATGCGTGCTAGAAAACACAGGCTTTTAAAAATAGGTAAAATTAGGGACACATTTGCTTCGATTTATGACTAGACTGTCAAGCAGGTGAAAGGAAGCCAATGATTCTTAATCTTGATAGTATCTTAGAATTATCTATGAAACGTTTAAAAAATATTGAAAGGTAAGCTTGATTCCCAACTATGGAGTCAAGGTGTTGGTATTTTTTTTTTAAAGATTTTATTTATTTATTTGACAGACAGGCAGAGAGAGAGAGGGAAGCAGGTTCCCTGCTGAGCAGAGAGCCTGATGTGGGGCTCGATCCCAGAACCCCAGGATCATGACCTGAGCCGAAGACAGAGGCTTTAACCCACTGAGCTACCCAGGTGCCCCAAGGTGTTGGTATTTTTAAAAGTCACCTAGGAAATTCAGATGCACAATGAAGACTGAGAACCTCTGCTTTAGAGAACGAATATTTGCCAGATTATTTTGTTTTTTCTTGGTGTATCATTAATGCTTCCCTAGGAGAGAGAGAAAAAACTAAGGTCTAATTCAAGTTAAAGATTGATTAGAAGTGAAGAGAAAATATATTGACAACATACTTGAAAACTAGTAAAATCCAAATCAAAGAATTCCCAAACAATTGAAATTTTAGTTTATTTATATTGGATTCAAATATTTTATCTGTGGTTTTGCCATAATGAAAACCCATGAAACCACTGCATTTTCTATGTCTCACATAACCATAGCCCAGGCTTCTGTTATAAAGCAGAGAAGCCTGGTAGAAAACAGAACAGACTCCTCTATCCCCCTTTTCCCACTTAACTGCCTTTCTGATTTATTCATTGAATTATGTTTTTATTTTTTATTTATTTTTTTTTTTAATTTTTTTAAGATTTTATTCATTTATTAGTTAGAGAGAGAGAGAGAGAGAGCGAGCACAGGCAGACAGGCAGGCAGAGGCAGAGGGAGAAGCAGGCTCCCTGCCGAGCAAGGAGCCCGATGTGGGACTTGATCCCAGGACGCTGGGATCATGACCTGAGCCGAAGGCAGCCACTTAACCAACTGAGCCACCCAGGCGTCCCTGAATTATGTTTTTAGAGAACACATCTTTTCAGGAAAAATACAGGGCTTGGCTGGTTATTCAGGGAGAATGAACAAAATGAACATTCATATAATCCACTTGTAATTGTGGTTAACTGAACAAAACGAACATTCATATAACCCACTTGTAATCGTGCTTAACTGTACTTCCTTGATGATATTGAAAAAAATTAATATTAGAAATGTTGACTCTTCTATTAAACTTAAGCCACTTTTTTGGTGTTGGTTGATGACTGCCTTGATGTCTTTGTGATTTTAAAATTTAGTTTTATGTACTTCATTTTGTTCTTTTTTTATTCTCAAACATAGGGAGTCATTTATTCCCCAACTGCTGTTGAAAACTATGGTCCATTGGCAAAAGACTTATTTGCAGAGTTCTATAAGAAAATCCCAGCTAAGCGAATTGGAGTTCCTGAAGAGGTAATAAATATTTCTAACACTGATTCCAATTGCTTTCTTCTATACTTTGTAATATTGTGACATTTAGTGTTCTTTTTACAAGATCTGATAGATGATAGAGGATGACAGAGATGAGTGGTCCCATTGCCACCAGCCCACTTCCCCTGCACTTTCTGGCTCTGTGCCTTACACACTCACAGCTCTCTTTATCCAGAACTGAATGCAGCGTGAATGAAGAACAGCATGGTTTTATTTCATTGCACTTTTCAGCTATGTTATTTTATCACATGGCCTTTGTAGGTATACAGGACCCTAAGCCAAACCAGGTGAGGTTCCATACTTCACTTCCAGAACTATGTGAAGTTCCATACTTGGTTTCTGGAAGGTGACCAGATTTAAGTATGTAGAAATCAGTAGCTTTCTTAAAGGCCAGCAATATCAGCCTTAAAATAAAATGATAAAAGGATATTGTTTCTATAATAATAATAAAAATGGAACTATGTGGTATAAACTTAGCTCTAAACAACAAGAAATTTATTCCTGAAGAATGGAAAAAAAGAATAAATAGAAACATGTCATAATCCTCAATGGAGAGGATCAATTTTATTAAAATCACGGTTCCCTTTGTTTGGTGACAGAGGGTAGCTACATTTCTGCTGAGTGTAGCATAACATAGAGTTGTGAGATACTATGTTGTATGCTTGAAACTAATGCTGAGTGTCAACTGTACTTTAATAAAAAAAAATAATAAAAGTAAATAGCATCAAGTTTCCCTAAACTAATGCATACATTTAATATCGTTTTGGGATTAAACACACTGATTCTAAAGTTTGTCTAGAGAAGTATTGCAAAAGCAGCCAAAAAATGTTTTGAAAAAGAATAATGGGGGGGATTTGACCTTCCCAATATCAAAACATATAAATGTCATACTTATTTAGGGTGTCTGGTGCTGACACTGGAACAGAATAAATTTAGTGGAACAGAATATACTCCTGTATCAGTACCATGTGTATGTAAGGAGTTTAATAGGATAAAAGTAGCATTTCAAATCTGCGAGGAAAGGATTGACCATTTGGCATAAGTCTTATGGCAGTTGGCTGTTTAATTAGAAAGAAATTAGGCCTCTTATCTCATATCACATACAAAATAATTTTCACATGTATTGAAGTGCTAAATGTAAAAGCAAAACCGTTAAACTCTTCAAAGAAAAAGGTTTCTAATTTCTAAACTAGCTTTCATTGGCATTTTGATGTCTTTCTTTCCAGAAATTTACTAGGCATACCCCCAAAGACCTGTATTTACCAACCTTTTTACAGATTGGGATTCTACTGTATGTGTTTTTCTGCAGCTTGCTATGGCTATACCATGATATGTTTAATGAGATTCTACTGTTGCATGTTTAGATTCCATTTATATTTTTGATATTCTGGTAATTCTGTAGTGAATATCCCTGAACACAGACGTGCACTCTTGTGTCAGGAGTAACTTTCTAGAATTCTTGAAGTAAAATAGTTTTGCATATTAACTTTTTGGAAGATACTGATAAATCAGACATTTGATGGGCCATTTTAAGCGAGATGTTTGGATTTCTATTCTGAAAACTAAGATGGGTTTTCAAAGATTTTAATCGAGGAGGTGATATGATTAAATTTTTATTTTGGACAGAACACTCCCTTTGTTTATGTGAACTATATTATCTCTATTTGCTGTATAGAAATCAAAATTGAGAAGTTTAAGGAGTATTTATCAGTTCAGTTAAAATAATAGTAATAAAGACATTATGTGTTAACATAAATAATATTTTTAGTGAAAAGTTGCTGTACTTTAAAAAGCAAAAGAAAACCATTTTTTGCATTTGCTTTACACTTTTCTAACTCATTAATGTATGGTTTAACAAAATGCAGCTGGATGCTCACATCTGTGTCTGCATTCCATATGTTGCTTATATTGTTTTGTTTAAAGCATATGAAGAAATCCAGTTTCATGTACATGAACAGTTAGAAAAGGGAGGAGCATTTTAATGGCCTTTTTAGATAATTGTGGATATTCTTTTTGATATTTGACAAGTGGCTGTTTCTTAAAGACAGGTTGCAATGTGGATTGACCTCAAACCATGTCAATGAATCTCTTGTACTCTATTACATGAAAACCCACTAGTGTTTCTTGCACTTTGATTAGATCTTTCTCCCGAACATGATTTTGTGACATAAGTTATTGTTCTTTTGGGGAAAACTGGTCTACCGAGTTATGGAGAACTTCTAGATGTTGACACACAATCCATTATACAATAGCAAAAGATCACATTTGCGAAGAGTCCAAGATGGCGAGAAGTGAGAGACCTTCTCATTCTGAACACCTGTGAACTCAAGTAGAGATCTAAGAAAAGAATTGTTAGATTCTACAAATAGAAAAGTGAACACTTTCTGCAAGAATGACAAGACAGAAAAATTCACCTCAAAAAAGAGAATAAGAGGCAGTACTGACCGCCAAGAACCTAATCAGTATGGATATAATAAGTAAGATATCAGAGCTAGAGTTCAAAATAACGATCATACTAATCGGGCTTAAACAAAACATAGAAGACACTAGAGAATCCCTTTCTGGGGGAAAAAAAAAAGGGACCAAATTCTCATAGGTCAAAAATAAAAAAGGCTATTAATGAGATGCAATAAAAATGGAGGCTAAAATTTTTAGGTAGGATAAATGAGGCAGAAGAGAGAATTAGTGATACAGAAGACAAAATGATAGAGAATAAATAAGCTGCAAAAAAGAGATTAAACAACTACTGGATCACTTGGGGGAGAATTTGAGAGTTAAGTGATACCATAAAGATCACTATTATGATCTTTACTAATGTGATCAACTTCACTAATATGATCAATATTAGAATATTTGGGATCCCAGAAGAAGAGGAAAGAGAGGAGGGTGCAGAAGGTATATTGGAGCAAATTATAGCTGAGAACTTCCCTAATGTGGGGAAGGAAACACACATTCAAGTCCAGCAGACACAGGGAAGCCCCCTCAAAATCAATACAAATAGATCAACACCTCAGTATATAACGGTGAATCTCGCAAATCTCAGAGACAGAAAATGTCCTGAAAGCAGCTCCGGACAAGAGGTCCATAACCTACAAGGGTAGAAACATTAGATGAGCACCAGACCTATCCACAGAGACCTGGCTGGCAAGAAAGTATTGGAATGATACATTGAGGGTGCTAAATGAGAAGAACATGCAGTCAAGAATATTTTTTCAACAAGGATGTCATTCAAAATAGAAGGAAAGATAAAAAGCTTCCAGGACAAACAGAAACTAAAAGAATTTGTGATCACCAAACCAGCCCTGCAAGAAATAGTAAAGGGGATCCTTTAAACATCAAGAGAGCTTAAAGGTGACATAGACCAGAAAGGAACAGAGTCAATATACAGAAACAGTGATTTTACAGGTAATACAATGGCACTAAATTGATAACTTTCCATAGTTACTCTGAATGTAAATGGGATAAATGCCCCAATCAAAAGACACAGGGTATCAGGTTGAATAAAAAAGCGAGAGCTGTCGATATGTTATCAGCAGGAGAGTCATTTTATTTTTTTTTTTAATTTTTTAAAAGATTTTATTTATTTATTAGTTAGAGAGAGAGAGAGAGAGCACAGGCAGACAGAGAGGCAGGCAGAGGCAGAGGGAGGAGCAGGCTCCCTGCCGAGCAAGGAGCCTGATGTGGGACTCGATCCCAGGAAGCCAGGATCATGACCGGAGCCGAAGGCAGCCGCTTAACCAACTGAGCCACCCAGGAGTCCCGGAGAGTCATTTTAGACCCAGAGACACCTCCAGATTTAAAGTGAGGGGTGGGGGGCACCTGGGTGGCTCAGTGGGTTAAAGCCTCTGCCTTCGGCTCAGGTCATGATCCCAGGGTCCTGGGATCGAGCCCCGCATTGGGCTCTCTGCTCAGCGGGGAGCCTGCTTCCCTTCCTCTCTCTCTGCTTGCCTCTCTGCCTACTTGTGGTCTCTCTCTGTCAAATAAATAAATTAAAAATAAATTAAAAAAAAAAAGTGAGGGGTGGAAAGTCATTCATTGTGCTAATGGACAATCCTTATATCAGACAATATAATCCTTATATCAGACAAAGTAGATTTTAAACTGAAGATTGTAATAAAAGATGAGGAAGGATGCTATATTATAATTAAAGGGTCTATCCAAAAAGAAGATCTAACATGCCCCTACATGGGAGCAGCCAATTATATAAGCCAATTAATAACAAAATCAAAGGAACATATCAATAATAATAGTAGGGGATATTAATGCCCCCCCTCGCTGTAATGGACAGATGATCCAAGCAGAAAATAAACAAGGAATCAAGGCTATGAATGGCACACTGGACCAGATGGACCTCACAGATCTATTTAAAACATTCCATCTGGGGCACCTGGGTGGCTCAGTGGGTTGGGCCTCTGCCTTCGGCTCGGGTCATGATCTCTGGATTCTGGGATCGAGCCCTGCGTCAGGCTCTCTGCTCGGCGGGGAGCCTGCTTCCCCTTCTCTCTCTCTGCCTGGCTCTCTGCCTACTTGTGATCTCTGTCTGTCAGATAAATAAATAAAAATCTAAAAAAATTTTTTTTAAAAATAAACATTCCATCTTAAAGCAACAGAATATACATTCTTCCCAAGTCCTCATGGAACATTCCCCAGAATAGATCACATACTGGGTCACAAATCAGGACTCAACTAGTACCAAAAGGTAGGGGTCATTCCATGCATATTTTCAGGCCCAATGCTTTGAAACTGGAACTTAATCACAAGTGGAAATTTGAAAAGAACTCAAATACATGGAGGCTAAAGAGCATCCTACTAAAGAATGAATGGGTCAACCAGGAAATTAAAGAATACTTAAAAGAATCATGGAAACAAATGAAAATGAAAACACAACTGTTCAAAATCTTTTGGATGCAGCGAAGATAGTTCTAAGAGGGAAGTATATAGCACTACAGGCCTTTCTCAAGAAACAAGAAAGGTCTCAAGTATACAACCTAACCTTACACCTAAATTAGCTGGAGAAAGACCAACAAATCAAGCCTAAGCCCAGCAGAAGAGAAATAATAATGATTATAACATAAATCAGTGAAATAGAATTCAAAGGAACAGTAGAACAGATCAACAAAACTAGGAGCTGGTTCTTTGAAAGAATTAATAAGAGTGATAAAACTCTGGCCAGACTTATCAAAAAGAAGAGAGAAATGACCCAAATAAATAAAATCATGAATGAAAGGAGAGATCACAACCAATACCAAGGGAATACAAACAATTATAAGAATATATTATGAGCAACCATATGCCAACAAATTGGACAATCTTGGAGAAATGGATGTGTTCCTAGAGACATATAAACTACTAAAACTGAACCAGGAAGAAATAAAAAACGTGAACAGACCCATAACCAGCAAGGACATTGAAGCAGTAATCAAAAATCTCTCAACAAACAAGAGCCCAGGGCCAGATGGCTTCTCAGGGGAATTCTACTAAACAGTTAAAGAAGAATTAATACATATTCTTTTGAAGCTGTTTCAAAAAGTTGAGATGGAAGAAATACTTTCAAACTCTTCCTATGAGGCCAGCATTACCTTGATCCCAAAGCCAGAAAAAGATCCCATCAAAAAGGAGAACTACTGACCAGTATCCCTGATGAACATGGATGCAAAAATAAAAGGATTAGTCAACATGACCAAGTTGGATTTATTCCTGGGCTACAAGGTTGGTTTAACACCCGCAAATCAATCAATGTGATACACTACATAAATAAAAGAAAGGACTAGAACCATATGATCCTGTCAATAGATTTGACAAAGTACAGCATCCTTTCTTGATCAGAAGTCTTTACAGTGTAGGATAGAGGGTACATACCTCAATATCATAAAAGCCATATATGAAAAGCCCTCAGCAAATATCATTCTCAGTGGGGAAAAACTGAGAGTTTTTCCCCTAAGGTCAGGAAAAGGACATGGATGTCCATGCTCACCACTGCTGTTCAATATAGTACTAAAAGTCCTAGCCTCAGCAATCAGACAACAAAAAATAAAAGGCATTGGAATTGGCAAAGAAGAAGTCAAACTCTCACTCTTTGCAGATAACATGATATTCTATGTGGAAAACCCAAAAGACTCCACTCCAAAACTGCTAGAACTCATACAGGAATTCAGCAAAGTGGTAGGATATAAAATCAATGCACAGGAATCAGTTGCATTTCTATACACCAATAATGAGACAGAAGAAAGAGAAGTTAAGGAGTTGATCCCATTTCCAATTGTACCCCAAAATGTAAGATACCAAAGAATAAACCTAACTAAAGAGGCAAAGGGTCTATATTCAGAAAACTATAGAATACTCATAGAATTCTATGAGAATACAAAGAAATGGAAGAATGTTCCATGCTCACAGATTAGAAGAACAAATATTGTTAAAATGTCCATGCTATCTAGAGCAAGCTACATAATCAATGCAGTCCCTATCAAAATATCAACTTTTTTCACAGAACTGGCACAAATAATCCTAAAATTTGTATGGAATTAAAAAAAAGACCCCAAATTGCCAAAGGAATGTTGAAAAAGAAAACCAAAGTGGATGGCATCACAATTCTGGACTTCAAGCTGTATTACAAAACTGTAATCATCAAGACAGTATGGTACTGACACAAAAACAGACACATAGATCAGTGGAACAGAATAGAGAGCCCAGAAATGGACCTCAACTCTGTGGGCAACTAATCTTTGATAAAGCAGGAAAAAAGACAGTCTCTTCAACAAATGGTGCTGGGAAAATTGAGCAGCCACATGCAGAAGAATGAAACCAGGCCATTTCCTTATGCCATACACAAAGATAAACTCAAAATGGATCAAAGACCTCAAAGTGAGACAGGAACACATAAAAATCCTAGAGGAGAACACAGGCAGCAACCTCTTCAACCTCGGCTGCAGCAACATCTTGCTAGGCACGTCTTCAAAGGCAAGAGAATAAAAAAGTTCACTCAAAAATGAACCATTGACCCAGCAATTGCACTATTGGGTATTTACCCTAAAGATAGAAATGTAGTGATCCAAAGAGGCACATGCACCCGAATGTTTATAGCAGCAATGTCGACAATAGCCAAACTATGGAAAGAACCTAGATGTCCATCAACAGATGACTGGATAAAGAAGAAGTGGTATATATATATATATATATACAATGGAATACTATGCAGCCATCAAAAGAAATGAAATCTCACCATTTGCAATGATGTGGATGGAACTAGAGGGCATTATGCTTAGCGAAATAAGTCAGTCAGAGAAAGACAACTATCATATGATCTCCCTGATATGAGGAAGTAGAGATGCAATGTGGGGGGTTTGAGGGGTAGGAAAAGAATAAATGAAACAAGATGGGACCAGGAGGGAGACAGACCTCCTGATCCCATCTTGTTTCATTTATCACAAAACAAACTGAGGGGGGGCAGGAGGAGGGGGATAGGGAGAGGGTGGTGGGGAAAAAAATTTTTTTAAAAAATTAAAACTTATTACAATGAAAAAAAAGACAACTGCTAATAAAATGCAATAAACATTTTCTAAAAAAGTGAACTATTGGGACTTCATTAAGATAAAAAGCTTTAGCACAGCAAAGAAAACAACTGACAAAACTAAAAGACAACCAACAGATTTGAGGAAGATATTTGCAAATGATATATCAGATAAAGGGCTAGTATCCAAAGTCTATGAAGAACTTATCAAACTCAGCACACACAAAACAGACAATCATGTCAAAAAATGGGCAGAAGACATGAACAGACATTTCTCCAAAGAAGACTTACAAATGGCTAACAGACATATGAAAAAATGTTCGACGTCATTAGCCATCAGGGAAATACAAATCAAAACCACAATGAGATACCACCTCACACCAGTCGAAATGGCTAAAATTAACAAGTCAGGAAACAACAGATGTTGGCGAGGATGTGGAGAAAGGGGAACCCTCTTACACTGTTGGTGGAAATGCAAGCTGGTACAGCCACTCTGGAAACAGTAGGGAGGTTCCTCAGAAAGTTAAAAACAGTACTACCCTATGACCCAGCAATCACACTAGTATATATTTATCCAAAGGATGCAAGCATAATGATCCAAATGGGCACATGCATCCCAATGTTTATAGCAGCAATGTCCACAATAGCCATAATATGGAGAGAACCCAGATGTCCATAACAGATGAATGGATAAAGAAATGTGGGGTTTGTGTCTGTGTGTGTGTGTACATACACAATGGGATATTACTCAGCCATCAAAAAGAATGAAGCCTTGCCATTTACAATGACGTGGATGGAGTTAGAAGGTACTATGCTAAGCAAAATAAGTCAATCAGAGAAAGACAAATATGTGATCTCACTCATATATAGAATTTAAGAAACAAAACATTGGATCATAGGGGAATGGAGGGAAATATAAAACAGGATGAAATCAGAGAGGGAGACAAACTGTAAGAAACTCTTAGCCACTTGAAACAAACTGAGGGTTGCTAAAGGAGAGGCAGATGGGGTCACTGGTGATGGGCATTAAGGAAGGCACATGATGTGATGAGTAGTAGGTGTTATATGAGACTGATGAATCACTGACCTCTACCTCTGAAACTAATACACTGTTAATTAATTGAATTTAAATAACAGAATGAAAATAAATGATCACATTTGTTAATATCACCACTGATCTCTTCAGAAAAATCTTGAAACATTAAGAAACTGTCAAGCTCATGTTTTCCAAAATTCTGCTTTTCACTTGCATACTCAGATCTTGTCATTGACAACAAATACAAAAACCAAAGTTGTTTTTCCTTTGAAGTGACATTCTCACTTCATTTGTTTGTGGAAAAAAAAAAGAAAAAAGTCTGCCAAGTACCCCAGTGTGAATAACCATACTGTGGTTCTTTCCGGTAACAAAAGGATTTCCCAAATAGAGTGACTAGTTCAATTCACAACTGTCAGACTTCCCTATGAAGCAGAAAAGCTTGATGTGCAGTTCCTAGCTCATGACACTAGATATTAAAAAGGATATTGTACCCAGTGGCCAAGGTCAGTACGACAAGTAATTTTTGCTGCTTCATCTAGGACGTTCTAAAGTGAAACGGGCTTTCCCCCCATGTGTACTTGCTGGTGAAGAAGACAGTGACCACTAACGTTAAGGACCTCTAGCTTCTGTTTCATGTTCCTGCTGCGATTTGCACTGAGGCTCCAGCAGTTTTTCCCACCATTGCTCTGGCACCATTACTGCAAATGTCAACACAGGGAGAAAGACAGACAAAGACCTAGTATCATAATGAAAGTAGTCTTATCTTTGCAAATCACCTGGAAAGACTCAGGGTTTTGCTGACCATGCTTTGACTGATGGAGGTAAACCCCTCAAATATCTCATTTATGAAGGGAAGGGGAGAGGCTGGGAGCTTCTATGAGATGCAGAATAGAGGATGCCTCTGTTTGACTGTCCTAGCATCCCTAAGTCCTGTTTCTAAAATATTCTGATTACCCCAGCTAATCATCATTGGGGTGAGCACATTCATACCAGGCCTTTGGCTGAACTTATCAGTGAGCTGGTAGTAAGTGACAATAAGTGACAGCCCCTGGGGTAGAGACAGGAGGGTCAGAACGTCGCTGTAGTTTTTGTTGTTGTTTTTAAGACTTTATTTATTTATTGGAGAGAGAGAGTGCACATGAGCAGGGGGAGTGGCAGACAGAAGGGGGAAACACACCTCACTGAGCAGGGAGCCCAATGTGGGGATTCGATCCCAGGACCCCAGGGTCATGATCTGAGCTGAAGGCAGATGCTTAACCAAATGAGCCACCCAAGCACCCCTGTAGCTATAGTTTTCAAAGGAATAGCCACAGCTCACTCGATGTCCTTCAGTATCTCTTGGAAAGGAACACAGCACTTGGCAGACCCGACTCACTTTACAAAATTAAGAAACTAAGGGCCAAGGAGGTGCAGTAATCTGTCTAAAGCCATACATGGCTCATGGTTCTGTGATTCAAACCCCAGCTTGCTTATTTAAAAATCCCTGTGCTCTCTAATAAACAGAGCTGAAAGTCAACAGATAAAAGAGGTGTCACCCACATAGGAAGTGGCTACAAGTTGCTAGTCTTTCATCGTGTTTACCGATGGATAAAACTCTTGTGAATGGCTTGGTTCCTCAAGTCCATCCATCAGATGGATTTCATTTAAGTGAAAGTTAGGAAGAACCTGTCTGAAGATATAGTACAATAGTGCCTCATTAATTTGGTAATTATAAAAATTGTGTTAGTTCAGCTTAGCACTGTGTTGAGC
Source organism: Taxidea taxus jeffersonii (assembly GCA_003697995.1). NCBI lineage: Eukaryota > Metazoa > Chordata > Mammalia > Carnivora > Mustelidae > Taxidea > Taxidea taxus. The sequence continues at coordinate 27,451 of RCUC01149964.1, read as the reverse complement.
TCCCAAAGTAAACCAGGCATCAGGAGTATTTAGCTGGTCTTTTACCTAGCAGATCACTTCAATTCGGTGTGCCTAGTGTGTGGGCAAAACATGATAGCAGGAGCTAGGCAATGCAACATCTCATTTTAGGGGAAGAGATGCGTGAAGAACCTTCATTCTGTAGACATTAATGAAGCACTTATTTTACACTCAACACAGGAAGCCATCAGTCAATATTTCAAACAAAATGCAGCACAAAGCCACATTCACACTAGTCCGGCACAGTTTCTCTGAACAGAATTTGGCTCTTTCTCATTTTCTGGAGCTGGTATGGCTCTTTCTCATTTGCAGACTTGGAGGTCATGGTTACTGGGATGAGAGAGTTCTTGTTTGGCTGGTATTCAGGAAGGAACTTATGGGGTGAGTCTTCCTGATGTACCTGGTAAGTCATCGTTGACTGATTACACAGGCTAATACCAGTTCTGGTGGTTACCTTCCACCATCGCTCAGAACTATCTGCCCTTCCTCAAGGATGGGGGAACTTTTCCATGATTAATTCTCTGTGCTAGTGCTGTCCATTAGACATATCGTAATTGTTATGTATGTAGCTGTAAGCTAACCAATAACCAAGTTAAGAAAAGTAAAAAGATGAAATTAATATCATTGTAGTAATTTTGTACATGATAGATAATAGAAATAATTATAGATATTATTGTTAATAAGGTTTCATTCAGTCCAGTATATCTACAATACCATCTTACATTCTTCTATGGATTTTGCCTTCTTCTCTCCATACCAAGTCTTCAGCATCTAGTATGTGTTTTATTCTTAAAGCATATCTCCCTTCCAACTAGCCATGCGCAAAGTGGGTTGTGTTGTATGGCTAGTGCCTGTTTAGTGCAGGTCTACACTATACTTCTGGGGGCACAAGGACAGACAGAAGGCTATGCCTAGCCTCCAGGCTCTCATGGCCTCACAGAGGCAAAGCTGGGTAAACAGACACTCTAGATGCAGGACCCAGACTAGGGTGAGGCAAACTAGGCGTGGACATAAAACTTAAGGACCTGCTCACTCTTAGGGTCGTCCAAGCGCGGGGTCTGCCCCGAGAGTGAGCACCTCCTTAAATACTGCATCCTAAGCACCCCGTTAGCCTTTCCCCTAGTCTCATTCCTGCTGGGGAGCCTCATCAAGTAGCAGATTCTGGGTACCTGACCCCAGAGCTTACAATTCGGAAGGTCTCAAGTAGGACCTAGGAATCTGGAGTTTCCATAAACGTCCCTAAGGAGTCTAATGCCCATATTTGGGATCTCCCTTTGAGAAACTCCAGCTGTGCTAAGAGCCTCCCAGAGAGTTCCTTGATATCCAGGGAAATCATTTCTTTTGTTTTGTTTTGTTTTTGTTTTGGGAGTAGGTGTTGCTGCAGTTATCAGTCACCTCTGAATTTTTAGAGGGTATGGTGGGATTCTGCAGTTCCTCTCGTAGAAGGCTCCTGTAGTCTCCGTTCCTGGCCTTGCAGCCTGCAGGACCCTTGGTTAGATGCCAGCTTTGTGTTCCACAGACACATTGACTACGCCAGGGGCAAAACCATAAAAGGCACATGGTGGTGTAGAAAGTGAGTTATGTTGGGTGCTGAGAGGTGTGCAAGGAACTGGGTGGTCTGGGAAAAATCAAGCACCGTGTTCGCTTTCCGCTTCTTCGCCACGTCTAGCTTATTTGACACTGTGTGGGCACCTTCATATCTCACCACACCAGTCACTATGTTTTAACGGGCCTCAAACAGAAAAAGGTAGTTAGTCATCTGTGATCTGTCAGGTTGCACACGGACTATAGATTGTGTGTTACAGCTGTGTTTTGGGATGCGTTTCCTTGGGCAGGGAAGCAGCCCCAGGTGGGGAGCATCTGCTTTTCTGTGTGCATGTGTGTACTTCTGTTTGCAGATCTCCCCGATGGTCTGCTTCCTGCTGTCCCCTGCGGCTTCCTTCATCACTGGACAGTTGGTGGATGTGGACGGGGGCCAGTCCTTGTATACGCACAGCTTCAGTGTACCAGGTGGGCCCACAAGAAATGACCATCACTAACTTTATGCCTTTTCAGGTTCAAGTTCTCAAAATCTCTTTCTTTTTTTTAAGATTTTATTTATTTATTTGAGAAAGAGAAAGAGCACAAGCAGGGGGAGCTGCAGGCAGAGGAAGAGGGAGAAGCAGGCTCCCCACCGAGCAGGGAGCTTGATGCGGGACTTGATCCCAGGACTCTGGGATCATGACCTGAGCTGAAGGTAGACGCTTAACTGACTGAGCCACGCAGGTGCCCAAGTATTCAAAAAATTTTAAGCAGTTACAGAAAGGATTAGGGTTTTCTCTCATGGAACATAAAAAATGTACAAAACGTTTATATTCCTGATAGCATCTTTAAAAGAAATGTTCCCAGTCAAAGAAAATGTCTAAATATTTTTTATCATAGCACATATTTATATATTTTAAGGAATTGCCTTGTGCATATAGGTTGGTGGAATTTTAACCTTGAAAAATATTCTTGATATGAATATATATCTACAAGGAGGAGTTAGAAAAGAGGCAAGAGGTTGCCATATTTTTAAGATTTAATTCCTCTTTGTTCCTCTAATAAGTGACTTGTATATCTGAGCAGGAGACTCAGACCTGTTAGGTGGGGAAGAGTGCTACGGTACCATTTTACATTATCTTTGGGATATATATTGAGTGAAACCATATGAATTTGCTATATTCAACCAATTTTTTTCTTTTTTTTTAATTTAACTTAATTTTTTTTCAGTGATCCATAATTCATTGTTTATGCACCACACCCAGTACTCCATGCAATATGTGCCCACCTTAATACCCACCACCAGGCTCACTCAACCCCCTACCCCACTCCCCTCCAAAACCCTGTTTGTTTCTCAGAGTCCATAGTCTCTCATGGTTTGTCTCCCCCTCCAATTTCCCCCAACTCACTTTTCCTCTCCATCTCCCAGTGTCCTCCATGTTATTCCTTATGCTCCACAAGTAAGTGAAACTATATAATAATTGACTCTCTCTGCTTGACTTATTTCACTCAGCGTAATCTCTTCCAGTCCTGTCCATATGGGTTGATAAAAAAGTTGGGTAGTCATCCTTTCTGATGGAGGCATAATATTCCATTGTATACATGGGCCACATCTTCTTTATCTATTCATCCATTGAAGGGCATCTTGGCTCTTTCCACAGTTTGGCGACTATGGCCATTATTGCTATGAACATTGGGGTACAGATGGCCCTTCTCACTACATCTGTATCTTTGTGGTAAACACCCAGTAGTGCATTTGCAGGGTCATAGGGAAGCTCGATTTTTAATTTCTTATGGAGATTCCTTAAGAATTTCTTAAGATTCCTTAAGAATTTTTGAATTTCTTAAGGAATCTCCACACTGTTTTCCAAAGTGGCTGCACCAACTTGCATTTCTACCAACAGTATAAGAGGGTTCCCCTTTCTCCACATCCTCTCCAACATTTGTTATTTACTGTCTTATTAATTTTTGTCATTCTAACTGGTGTAAGGTGGCATCTCCATGTGGTTTTGATTTGAATCTCCCTGATGGCTAGTGATGATGAACATTTTTTCATGCATCTGTTAGCCACTTGTATGTCTTCTTTGGAGAAGTGTCTGTTCATGTCTTCTGCCCATTTTTTGACATGATTGTCTGTTTTGTGTGTGTTGAGTTTGAGGAGCTCTTTATAGATCCTGGATATCAGCCCTTTGTCTGTAGTGTCATTTGCGAATACCTTTTTCAACCATTTTTAATATACAAACCAGTAATTTCATGAGTCTCAGCCAAATATAGATGTTGCACACAAATATAAAATTCAAAGGTATTTTCACTGTTGCTGAAGAGTGTTAAGTGGCTACTAGCAAATCAAAATGTGGTTGATTTTGTATTTTTTTTTTTAAATGTGTATTTTTTTTTAAAGATTTATTTACTTATTTCAGTGAGAGAGAGACCACGGGAGAAAGGGCAGGCAGAAGGACAGGGAGAAAGAATCTCAAGCAGACTCTTTGATGAGCATGGAGTCTGAAGCAGGGCTCAGTCTCACAGCCCTGAGATCAGACCAGAGCTGAAACCAAGGGTTGGACACTTAACCAACTGGGCCACTCCGGACCCTTGCATGTGTATTTCAATTTCGTATCAGGGACCGAGGCTCACCCTACTCTTTTGTGTACTAACAGTCTAGTCCAGTTTACTTCAGACCTTCTTTGCATTAATAAATGATAAGTATGGGTTTTCAATATTATTATTTTCCCCTCCTATCTAGATTTCTTTACTAGTATTTAGTAGTAACATCAATGTGGTGACGTGCAGAAGATATCATGGTTTTTTCGTTTTTTTTTAAAGATTTTATTTATTTATTTGACAGACAGAGATCACAAGTAGGCAGAAGGGCAGGCAGAGAGAGAGAGAGAGGAGGAAGCAGACTCCCTGCTGAGCAGAGAGCCTGATGGGGGGCTCGATCCCAGGACCCTGGGATCATGACCCGAGTTGAAGGCAGAGGCTTTAACCCACTGAGCCACCCAGGTGCCCCAGATATCATGGTTTTAAGGCTCCTGGTTAGAAAGACAGAAATGCCTCCATGTTGTACAATACCGTTTTCAAATAGTATTTAACGTGGCCACTTCCCTCCCCAGTGGCACTGAGTGTATTTGTCAATTTTTGTTTAGAAAGGGAAAAGAACTCCAGATAGCTGCTTCTCTAGGCCTCCAGTAAAAGATTTTTCCTTATGTAATTCCAACACTGTTTTGTTTTGTTTTTTGAAATTTTATTTATTTATTTATTTATTAAAAGATTTTATTTATTTATTTGAGAGAGAGAGAAACCGAGTGAGAGAGCATGAGAGGGGAGGTCAGAGGGAGAAGCAGACTCCCATGGAGCTGGGAGCCCGATGTGGGACTCAATCATGACTCCAGGATCATGACCTAAGCCAAAGGCAGTCGCTTAACCAACTGAGCCACCCAGGCGCCCCTAAGATGCCCCTACGATTTTATTTATTTATACCAGAGAGAGTGAGCAGGGGGAAGGGAGAGTGAGAATCTCCAAGCAGACTCCCTGCTGAGCCCAACGCAGGGCTCCATCTCACCACCCGAGTTCATGACCTGGGCCAAAATCAAGAGTCAAACGTTCACCCGACTGAGCCACCCAAGCGCCCCAAACACTGTGTTTATTAGTGCAGAGATATTTTTTAAGTTTGTGGTGAAATCAGCTACAGCAGTTTTTCAAGAAGATACTCCCTCCACCACCCGCGGATGCCTGGGGGGCTCAGTCGCTTAAGCAGCTACCTTCAGCTCAAGTCATGATCCCAGGGTCCTGGGATGGAGTCTCACATCAGGCTCCCTGCACAGTGGGGAGTCTGCTTCTCCCTCTTCCTGATCTGCCTGATCTGCCTGATGCTCCACTGCTTGTGCTCCCTCTCTCTCTCTGACAAATACACAAAATCTTAAAAAGAAAAAAATATATATATATACTTCTGCTCCCCCTCCCCCAATGAGTGGGAATACCTAGCCTTTCTGTCCTGTGTTTTCTTGAAGATTGCCAGCCCAGGAGTGACAAGTCCTGGGGTAGAAGATCACACAGTAGCTGTGTGATCTTGGGAAAATTAATTTCTGTAGGCTCCCATTTTCCTTTCTGTAAAGCGGGGTCACTTACAGCATTTATTGGGTAAACGGTTAGAAGCGTTAAATTAGATAATGCACATTTGAAGCCTTGTGTCAGATAGGATGTTTTTAGCTGCAGCTCATACTGGTGTGAGCAGGAAAGGCATTTATTGGCCCGTAACTGAACGGTCTGCTAGACTTGAATTATCTGCTCCTTGAGCACATCAGGGGGAATGTTTTTTTTCTTTTCCCTCTGTTTTTGCTTCTCTGGTCTTGGCTTTCTCTTAGGATGGACTCTCCTGGTTGCAGAACGGCTGCCTGTCCCCCGAAAGCCCCATGCTTCTTTTTCCCCAGACTGCTAGACAGAGAAGGGAGGGAGGGGAATGACCTTTTACAGCATTTCTAGCAGAATTCTGAGACCTACTCCATTTTGGACCAGCGGATGTGTGTAGCCCTCCCTAACCAGTAGCCAGAGGCATGACTGACAGCTCAGTCAGAGATCAAAGTGGGGCCACTTCCCCAGAAACTCATGGATTTCCCCAGTGCAGGTGGAGGCTCTTGGAAAGAGAGGATGAGGGACTGGATGCTGGACAGGCAGCTGTGTGTGCCCGGTACAAAGTACAGGACTTTAAAGTCATCCTGGTTCCTAAGGAAGTAGTATGTGTGGAATGGCTGCGGTACACCGAGTACTCTGCATAGGCCATCACATTTAATTTTCACAACTTTAGGAGAGCAGATATTGTTAGCAACTGCCCCACCCCAGGAAAACAGGCTCAGGAGGAGGAACCTTTCCAAATTTGGAAACGCTAGTACGTGACAGGGCTGGGATTCAAAACCAGGATTTTCTCAAGACCTTTGCCAGTTGTCCTAAAGATTTCTTTTTTCTTGCTGAGAAAAGAAAAGGGGTGAACCAGGGAAAATAGGAAGAGAGACTGTTGGAAACTAAGACAATGAAGGAGGTTAATAGATTTGTGTTTGACGTGAGGTTTTCCACTTACAGATCACGACAACTGGCCTGACGGAGTAGGGGACCTTTCTGTTGTCAAACAGATGAAGGAGGCTTTCAAGACTAAAAGCAAGCTCTAAGCTAAGGAAACCACACATGTCTTTTGTCTCCAAATGCCTTAATATCTCAAGAACACACTTTGGTGCTTTACAGGACTGATAATATGAAGGGAATAAGCACTTTCTGCCTTTTAATGTTATCAATCATGCCTATGCAAAAACTATTCTGGAAATAATGCATGTTTAAGCCCCAAACAACACTGTTTAGCCTCTGTTTAGCCTGTGATTAAAGATTTCTTTTTTTAAGAATGGGGCTTAACATACTTTATGATTATGCCTTTCATTTCTAAGCAAGCTAATTGAAAAATGAAATCATTTCAAATTAATAATAGAGGTATCATGATCTCCCAAAAGGTTTTAATATTTGGTTGTAAAGATTGTAAAGGTGGTCAGTAAACCTAAATTCTAGCCTCAGGATGTTTCTTAAAACTAGAGATATACAGTGATTCATATCTCATGGTGGGTATCATGCTTTTGGAGTCATAAATTATGATTATAATCATAATTATAATTATGATAATTATCGATGTATAATTTGTTTTGTTCATGAAGTTAGATTTGTATAAAGCCTCTTGAGTCAGAAGAAAAATAAAGTCATGTGTAGCATTTCTTGGAAGTATTTGATTTGTGTCTTGATTTCCAATCTAAAGTATTCCCTTTTCTTCATGTTTCTCTTTTTGTATGCAAAACAAAAATTTTAAATTAAATGTTATGCAAATGTATTAGGGTTCAGTATTCTGCCTTCAATTGATTTTTTGGGGCAATGATCCCAACTTCTGAAATGCCTTTTATAAATTATGTACATTCATTTTTTTGTCTTAATTAAACATTTTTTTTTAAATTTATTTGTTAGAGAGAGTGAGCACAGGCAGACAGAGTGGCAGGCAGAGGCAGAGGGAGAAGCAGGCTCCCCGCCGAACAAGGAGCCCGATGTGGGACTCGATCCCAGGACACTGGGATCATGACCTGAGCTGAAGGCAGCCGCTTAACCAACTGAGCCACCCAGACGTCCCTTAAACATCTTTTAATTGACCTATTCCCTCTTGAAGTCAAGTAGATATTTTCTTTTCTTTATTCTCAGTGCAAAGTACAGATCTTCCTTGGCTTAAAAAGGGGTCATGTCCTGATAACCCCATTGTTAGTTGATAATATCATTAAGTCAAAAATGCATTTAATACACCCAACTTATTGAACATCAATCACTTAGCCTTGTCACCCTTAAACATGCCCAGAACACTTATGTTAGCCAACTGTTGGTCAAGATCATCTCACACAAAGCCTACGTTACACTAAAGTGTTGAATATCTCATGTAATTTATTGAAAACTGTCCTGAAAGTGAAAACCAGAACTGTTGTATGAGTGCAAAATGGTCTGCAATTTCTGCTGAAAGTCTTTTCACTTTCACACCACAGTGAAGTTGAAAAATCACGTCAAGCCATCGTTAAGTTGGTGACAGTTGTATGTAATTTACCATGCTCCAGGAAGGGACCCACAAATCTGCCATTTTATCAGGCTCCCACATGGGGTCCGGACCAGGGTGAGGCCAACAAGATGCCTGGGGGGCAGCATGAAAGAGATGCTCACTCTTGGGTGAGCCCAAGTACAGAGTCGCCCCTGAGAGGACACACACAACTATACATTTTGTGACCGTGCTATTCACAGGGAAAGATCAGAAATCTTTTCCTTCTAGAAAACACTTTAAATGGCCTTCTGGACACGATAATATCATAGTTGCTAAACATTCAAGCCACAGGTTAACCCTAACACAAGTTGTGTGGAAGATAAAGAGGAAGGGAGGGCTTGCTCTTCAAATTCCCTCATGCCAATGACCAAAAACAACCCCACAAATCTCCATGATGTTGTCGTGTGTTTATTTCTACTTAAGGCATGGAGGCCACCCCACATAGTGTGAGACGTAGCTACCACTCCTCATTAGATCTTCTTGTTAGCCCAATGATTGGACAGCTGACCATTATCTGTGTTCTAGAATCATAAGTCTACTCCCCAGGACTTCTGTACATTTCATGATAGTGTCCTCTCAATAATGTTCTCTTGCTAAGTAAATTTTGCTATAGACTGAATATTCCTGAATAAGTTTAATCATTCAATAATTTTGAGCCCCCGTGTGCTCAGCGTTATGTTAAGAATTGGATGTGCAGGGGCACCTGGGTGGCTCAGTGGGTTAAAGCCTCTGCCTTTGGCTCAGGTCATGATCTCAGGGTCCTGGGATCGAGCCCCACATCGGGCTCACTGCTCAGCAGGGAGCCTGTTCCCCCGCCCCACTTCTGCCTGCCTCTTTGCCTACTTGTGATCTCTGTCTGTCAAATAAATAAAATCTTTTAAAAAAATGGGTGTGCAATTCTGAAAAAAAAAAAAAAAACCACACTGACCCTGCCCCCCACTCCCCCACAGAGCTTACAAGAGTAAGAGAGAGAGAGAGAAACATTAATCAAGCCACATGCAAATTTAAGCCACCCTAAGTGCTCTAAGTGCCATAAAAGGTAAGATCATGGTACTAAAGGCATATACCAGGAAGAAAAAGACATCAAGGGGTGCCTGGGTGGCTCAGTGGGTTAAAGCCTCTGCCATGGGCTCGAGTCATGATCCCAGGGTCCTGGGATAGAGCCCTGCCTGCCTCTCTGCCCACTTGTGATCTCTTCTGTCAAATAAATAAATAAAATCTTAAAAAAAAAAAGAAAAAGACATTGAGAGGAAAAAACAACTCTGTTAATTGAGTTAAGAGTGGACATTCTGTCTCCTCCACCTACCCACATGCTGCTCCTTTCCTTCATGGCTTATGTTAGTTCAGGTCCTCTGGGAAGCAGGTGCCAAGACAGAATGAGATGTGCATGAGACGTGGGGGATATGCCTGCAGAGACGGGGAGCCCAGGAAGACAGCAGCGACCTTCAGACCATGGAGCAAGTGTGACACCCGTGAAAGAGGGACAAGACAGGAGTGAGCAGGAGGCAAAGGGAAGGTTTGCTGCATGCGCACATTCACAGCACGGTGGGGCCAGAGGGTACCAGGAGACACTTGGTAGATGACCTGGGTTCCACATGGTCACTCCTGTCCTCACCACTGTCTAAAAGTAGCTCTGCTCCTCCTGCTGGCCAGGGACACTCCTTTTCTCATCAGCTCGTGCCTGCACACAGGCAGGCCAACAGCCCCTGAACTCAGCCATAGTTCATAGTTCAATGGGACCATCCTGGGTCCCTTGGCAAGAATTGCTTCCTTTGGGACCAGGACTTCCAATGCTGCAAGATCCAGAAATGGATGGGAAGCACCAGGTCCCACGCTGGAGCTTTGGAAGTGTTGGTAAGTAGGACCACTCCCTCTTCCACTCACTGGTTCCCAGAAATGTTCCCAAAGCCTTTGGGGAAAGGCATTCTGACAGATGGTACCGCAACCTTTCAGAAGGTTGCTGGCACTTAGGCTGTGCATTGGTTGTTCTAGTCCTCTGTGGAGCTGGCTCCTTCTAGAAGCACCGACTGATGGTGTCAAGGTCAGGGACCCAGTCTAACACATTTTCCTGGGAAGTGGGTCACCTGATTGGATGCTGTCGCGTGGGATTCCGTGCCTGTGGATCAGGCTTAGTATAAGCCCCCGGAGAATGGTGGTGTCTGAGTCCCTGCGAGCAGGAATGGTAAACTCTTACCTGGATTCAGTATTTCGCACTATGAGCTACCACAGGGGATGGGAGCGATGAGAGACTGGCTAATAGGAAGTAAGGAGAACTGTAAAGAATAATGGAATAAGGGCACCTGGCTGGCTCAATTGATAGAGCACGAAACTCTTGATCTCAGAGTGGTGGGTTCGAGCCCCACATTGGGCACAGGGCTTACTAAAAAAACCAGTATGGGAAAAGCAGATATAAAGAGCAGCTACTAATCTACTAGAGCCGAGATGGCAATTAACTATGTTCCCCAAGGCCTAAAGGGTGCATTTCGCAGCTGCCACATGCCTATATCCCGTGACTGTTTAACAGTTACCATCAGCCCCTTTTATTTTCAACACTATCCCAAGGCTTGGCTCAAAAAAGTGTCACCTTGTGGTTAATTGTGGAACACGAGCCTCTCAGGGCCTTCTTGGGAAGCCAAGACTTGGCTGCAAAGTTTCCACTTGAGCTTAATTTCTTCTCCTAGTATTTCTTCTGCACTCCTCCTTTACAAGGGTTTCACTTTGATGAGAACAAAGGCAAGACAGATGTCGTTTAAATGAAACTTATAGCTGTAGTCCAGGGATATTCGTTAAAGACTAGAGCAACGTTATCTTGACAGTAGCTAGATCTTCAAGGTCCTGTAAGACCCTGCTTTGCGCATACAGAAATTCCTTAGAAACCTATGTTATCTCTACCTCCCCTCCCTCCGCAAACTTAAAATATATAGTCAGTCACACCCACACTCAGGGGCAGCTCATCTGCCTACGGGGCCTGTCCCCCTACCATAATAAAATCACCTTTTTTTGGACCAAAAACCTCTCAAGAATTCTTCCTCGGCCCTTTGCTATTGAACCAAACTTCCAATCACATCCACTTCCCTGAAGTGCTGAAATTTGATCAACTGGCAGGAAGATTTGAAACCATATACCAGAAAGGTGTATTAGAGTAAAAGCTGGTGATCGTCTAGCCCTTGTTTTACGACTATTTATCCCAAGGAATATCTAAATCTCCGGTTATCCAAAGGGACATTTGGAATCTTGAGGGCAACGCTACGATTTGTTTGGTAACCAGCGCCCCCTGTCGGTTAGTGTCTGCTCTACCCCCAGCCGCGTCACCGCCCAGTTCTCAGCTCCCGCGGCGGCGGAGCCAGAGGCACGTCTGCCCTCTGCCCCGGTGGGAGTCAGATCGTGCGGAGCCGCCAGTCCTAACGCTGTCCGCATCAGGGCTGCATTCCCGGAGGGTCTCCTTACTTCTCTTACCGAGGGACCCCCCCTCCCGCCTCCCCTGTTTCCATCTGCAGCCTCCAAACTTGGCCTTCGGGAGCTTGTCCGTTCCCTCCTGATTGACGCCGCTTTGCTGACCTTAAGAACAACCCGTCTGCTCACAGGCTCGCTTACATCCCCTCCCCCTGTTTATTTTGCCCTTTCCTGCCCGTTCCTGCAGAGCGCTCCGTGCGCTCTCTCCGTCTGTGAGTTAAGGCTCTTAGACTCTGCTGGAGTCCAACTGCCTGGTTTCCAATCCCAGCTTCTACCACTGACTCTTGTCACGGCTTTGAGACAATTGAGAGGTTTGAATATGGACTGGGTATTAGCAGATGTTATGCAAGAGTTACTTGTCATTCGATGTGATAATAGCAGGACAGTTACTTTTTTTTTTTTTTAATGTCCTTCCCTATTAGGAAAGAAACGGTATTTGGGATTTGGTTTTAAATACTCCAGTTTAAAGAAAAGTGGGGTAGGGGATGGGAGGAAACGAGATTTGGAAGCATGATAGCAATTGTTTAGGCCAGTGACAGATACATTATATGTTGGTTAGTTCTCTTCTTTTCTCTACCTTTGGGTAAGTTTGGAAATTCTTCAAATTAAAAAAAAATTTACAAATTAAAAATGGTCTCATTCGTTACTTGGATAGTGGGTAGCATGGGGAAGAATTAGTTGGTTATAAACAAAGGTTACTGGGGAGAAACAGGAGAGAGTTTGCACTTAACATCCAACGGTTCATGGGGGTACACAGGTGTGGCAGAAGGGGCAAAAGACCAGGTTCCAAGGAGAATATGTATTTGGTGGTACAAAATTATAGCCTCTTAACCTGAATTCTGTCCTGCAGGCACTGGGCATAACACGAAATTCTGGCCAGCCTCCCATCCTGGTTGGTTAGCATTACCAGTTACTCAGCCCCAGCACAAGCCAGTTGGGTAAACATGCAGAGTTGAAGGAAAGGGACAATGGTCCAATTATTCCAGTGACATTGATATACCCGAGTTCATATACTTGAATGGGGAAATTATATCCAATTGGTAAATTTGGAAAAACTCAAATAACCAAAGCAAAAACAATATTCCTTGGTTTTCTTGACTATTTGGACCACTAAGCTTGTTTTCATCTGTATAGACTGAGTCACAAATTTAGTTAGCATTTGTAGTTTTAAGTATAACTCAACAGAATTACCTTTCTTCAGATACTAATAATTACCACAAACTTAGGTAGTAAAGATTTCTTTAAAAAAAAAAAAAAAGAAGTCATTTCCATAGGTGATTAGGTGATTCAGAGTTACTGTCAGAATTTCTTACCCTTTAATTTTAGCCTTCTGAAGTAAAGGCTGTATGTACCAAAGCTGATTTTGTTAAATTTCTTTGGCTTGTTTTCAGATGAGCAGAAAACGGAGGACTAGTCTATTTCTTCCCCGTGGAAAGATTTCAGGTGAGACATTGAGTCTGGATTTGGGGTTGGTGGGACTGACTGGGGGCGGTGGAGGAGCAACCCTTCTCTTCTGTATGGTTGGGATGGAGATTGGGGAGTTGGGGAGGATGGATGCCTTCATTGGATTCTCATCAGTTCTTACTATCTTACTTGGAGGAATGAAATGGAGGGGATTTCAGTGAGATACAGAGGAGAATATTTTGTTGAGCAAGTAAAGCATGTGTGTTTAGAAATGGGCTTTGTGTTTGGCTTGGGAGTTCAAATTGGAGAGCGGAAATACATTGCCCACAGAGCTATAGAACCATTACGTCGTAGGTAATGACAACTATCATTTATTGAGTGATTACGACATGCCAGGTACTGCCAAACACTTTCCATGCATGATGTCATCTTATCCTTACAAAAACCACATGAGGTAGGTTTCATCACCACCAGCATTTACAGTTGGGGAAACTGGCACAAACAGGCCCAGTGCCTTGTTCCAGATCTCACCTACTAAATGCAGAAGTGGGATTTGAGTTGAAAGACTCTAACTGTAGAGCCGGTGACCAATGTGATATGACAGACTCTCACCAAGACATCAAGAGATAATATAAACATTTTTTTAATGGAACCATTCAAACATACACTAAAGAGAAGAATATCATAATACCCATTACCCAGATTTAATAATGACCTATGTTTTTCCAAATTTGTTTATCTCCCATGCTTAATTTCTAAATATCTTTGAGTAAATTCCAAAATTTCCTGTCATTTCACAGCAAGAATTCATTTTAATCTGATTTAAAATACGAATGTGAGCAGAAAAACATGCAGCCCTCCAAAGTGGGAGAGTGGTCCATCATGGCAGTGTAGGAAAAACCCACGTAGCCACCACAGCAGTGCCCACCAACCACTGGTCATAAGACACAGACCCCACCCACGGGCTACAAACATTTGCTTGGCTTGGTGTGTACATACCTGTTTTGGAAAAGGGTGCATCAGACTTTCAGAACTGAATTCGTTAAACTGACTCCCTTCCCTCCAAGTCCATGTCCAAAAAGGAGTCTAAAAAATCTGATTTTCTGTGCAGCTTTGCCTAAGGGGAAATAATGGGCTGCTCTGGCCCATCACAATGTTGGGCCACTGTGAGAGTTTTGTGTAAGCCTAGACCACCTACTTTAATTCCTGGTGGGTTCATGAGCGTGAACCAGTATCCCTGAGTTCTGAGAACTCTGGAGAGAGAAATAATAAGATCGAGTTTTTATTTTTATTTATTTATTAATTATTATTATTTTTTTAAAGATTTTTATTTATTTATTTGACAGACAGAGACCACAAGCAGGCAGAGAGGTAGGCAGAGAGAGAGGAGGAAGCAGGCTCCCTGCTGAGCAGGGATCCCGATGCGGGGCTCGATCCCAGGACCCTGAGACCATGACCCGAGCTGAAGGCAGAGGCTTACCCACTGAGCCACCCAGGTGCCCTATTATTATTATTTTTAAAGGTTTTTATTTATTTATTTATTTGACAGAGCACAAGCAGGAGTGACAGGCAGAGGGAGAGGGAGAAACAGACTGCCCACTGAACAGTGAGCCTGACCAGGGCTCGATCCCAGGACCCTGGGATCATGACCTGAGCTAAAGACAGAAGCTTAATGGATTGAGCCACCTAGGTGCCCCAAGTTTGAGTTTTTAGACATGCAAGCCCAAATGCCAGCCTCCAGGAGGTAGGAAGTATTTATTACACTTTCTGCCTGTTCTAAATCATTTGCCTTTGCTGCCCAACTCAGCAGCCCAATCCTTCTTAAATCACCATGGAGCTACCTTCATCCAATTATTTTATTTTTTTAAAGATTTTATTTATTTATTTGACAGATCACCAATAGGCAGAGAGGCAGGCAGAGAGAGAGAGAGAGAGAGAGAGGAAAGCAGACTCCCTGCTGAGCAGAGAGCCTGATGTGGGGCTCAATCCCAGGATCCTGAGATCATGACCTGAGCCAAAGGCAGAGGCTTAACCCAATGAGCCATCCAGGTGCCCCCCTATTATTTTAATATATGATTTATGAAGAAGATAACGTGTCCCTTTGATTGTGCTGGTATTTTTATTGGAATTGTTATTTGTAAATGCTCTGATCACAGCAGTGTATATATTGAGTGATCTACACTTAGTTTATATTTCTGTGGGGGAAATGCTCAGAAACGCTTGTCTCTTTCTCCCTCTTATAGATAGATAGATTGATCCCTACTTATAGCTTCTTTCTTTCTGTGGCAAAAATATACATCATATCAAGTTTGCCAATTTAACTATTCTAGGTGTATGGTGCTTATTTATCTATATCATTTATTTATGATCCTTAATTAGTTAATTAATTCTACCATAAGGTAGAATTCCAGTTTCCAAAATAATTAAGGATAAGTTCAGATGTGCCCTACATTGGTGTTATACAAATTTGAATTTCCAAAATCCAGGTACAATTGAGAAAATATCCAGAGTATATCAAGATAAAATAGAATTAAATTAATACACAATGAATGCCAGATGTTACCCATTTAGATACTGCCTGGAAAGATCAAGTGGAGAATCTTCTGCTGATTGGTATATATTTTCAGTTTTCTATGGTTTCTTGGGGGAGTCGATTTATTTAAAACAGATCTCTGTTTTCCAAACAGGACACACTTCAAATGTAGCTTATTTCCTTCCAAAGCACTGTTGTATTATGTCCTATTTACATGAAGCTTTGGCTATTTAGGTCTGGTGCAGAAATCCAGATTCTGGTATGGAATTCAAAATGCCATGCCTCAAATTTAAAAATTTTCTGTCCAAAGTAACTGAACTGGAGAGGGGAAAAAGCCCAAAATTGCATTCTTGAAAATTAAGGTAAACGTTAAAATTTTGTATTTAATTATATAATAAGTCTTAGATGTGTTTTGAAATTTAGAAAGCATTTGATATGAAATTCTCAAATTTGGAACGCTTAGAAAAACAATGGCATTTCGAAGTGGTTCTTTTATCAGCAAGGGTGGGGGAGGGGGAGGGATTTGTCTTTCAGTTGTCTAAAACAGGGATTTTTGCCATTAGCATATTTTAAACTCTTTTTTTAAAAAAGATTTTATTTATTTATTTGACACAGAGAGAGAGAGATTACAAGTAGGCAGAGAGGCAGGCAGAGAGAGGGGAGGAAGCAGGCTCCCTGCTGAGCAGAGAGCCCGATGCCAGACTCGATCCCAGGATCCAGAGATCATGACCTGAGCCGAAGGCAGAGGCTTTAACCCACTGAGCCACCCAGGCGCCCCTGAAGGAAGATATTCTTATAAATAGAAATTATCTCCCATGTTTAAAGGAGTTGCTTATTGTTATGTATAATTATATATAATTTTGTTCCCATTCAGTGTCTACTACTTGAATAGGAAGATTGATTTTAAAAACAAATAGTTTTACCTGACTCACCTAATATAATATGAAGCTACCCTGATGACAGAGTAACTATATATATTTTTTCAAGGGGGAAAGGGGCAAAGGGAGAGGGAGTGAGAGAATCACAAGCCAACTCCCCAGTGTGGATCCTGAGATCATGATCTGAGCTGAAATCAAGAGTCAGACATTTAACTGAAAAAGCCACCGAGGCACACCAGAGTAACAATTTTTTTAAAAAGAATTTATTTATTTATTTAACAGAGACACAAAGAGAGAGGGAACACAAGCTTGGGGAGTGGGAGAGGGAGAAACAGGGTTTCCACCAAGCAGGGAGCCCGATGTGGGCCTCCATCCCAGGACCCTGGGATCATAACCTGAGCCGAAGGCAGCCACCTAATGACTGAGCCCCCCAGGTGCCCCAGAGTAACAATATTTTAATAACATCCAGGTACTTAAAAGTGAAGGCTTCTACAGTAGAGGGTTAAGCTTAACATAATGGACTGCAACCAGGGAAGAGGACTTTTTAACCCATTTTTTAAAATTCAGGCAAATTTGGCATACCATAAGATGAATAATGTTTAGATAAATCAGTGGCATCGAGTACATTCCCAGTTCAAAAACATTCCCAAAAGAAAGTCCATATCCAATAATCAGTTGCTCCCCCTTTCCCCTCCTCCCAGCCCTGGCAACCAGATGAGCTGTCTTTTGGGATTTACCTATTTTGGATATGTCACGTAAATGAATCATACTGTATGTAACCTTTCCTGTCCAGCTGTTTTTCACTTACCATAATGTTTTGGAAGTCCACCCACCTGTAGCTTTTATTTTTAATAAATTTAATATGGATGGGATTGCCTCCCCTGGTGAACAGAATTCTATGCCTATGGACAAAAAACAGGAGACCTCGCCTTCTTATGGGGCACATAGGGAAGATGTGAGGGATAAGAAAGGTTTCTCCATGTCAAATCCCTACCTGGGTGACAAAGGCCTCTGTGTACTGAAAACAGCCCAGACAGAGCTAATGGAGAAAAGACCCTTGTGGGGCTCAGCAAGGGGAGGGGGAGTGGAGCTTACAGACCTAAGCTAGCAAACTTCACAAAGCCTTTGAAAAGGGCACTCATAACATATTTAAAGGGACCTCAGCTTTGGTCAAGCAGAAATTAAGCATCCATCGGTTTAAGAGTCTCACTCTTTCCTCATCCAAGTCCTGGTGTGCAGTGCTGTCCTATTCTGGAAGGATTCACTACCACCTTCCTTCACACACAGCTCATGACAGGGGCTCTTCTGGTACTTTCCTCCCTCCTTCCTGCTTCATCTTCCTTCTGGTTTCTCTCTAGTCCTTGGTCCCCAAACCCACTCCTGCTTTCCCCCCATTAGTATGCAGAACAAGATAGTTTTAGGCCATTCATCAGAGGGAATTTTTACACAGTGAAAGTGACCCATCAACACATTTCACCAAGGACTTTTCTTCTTCTGGAGAATTTTGCTCCAGAATTTGCACCCTTTGATTTATGTCAAGTTGTTTCCAAGATAGATTTGGAAGTACTTTTTATTCCAAGTAGATTAAAAAGCAAAATAAATAATAAAACTGGAAAACAAAAACGCTTCAGTTTGTCACTTATTTAAATTATTTCCTCTATATAAGATAGCAAATCAATCTAATAAATTGAGTAGCAATAATCAGATCAAATGAAACAACCAAAAAAATGAATCATGTGTGACACATGCTGATAAGAAAAGAGGACTTATTCCCCCCTCCTCGTTCAGCAGTGCCCTAGCCGGTTTAGAGTTTGATTAGAGACCGTTGAAGCCTCGCATTTGAATATTGAGATGGTCCTTTAAGATCTAAGTCTGAGTAGGTGGTGTAGAGAAAGCAAGCTTTGGAACCCATTTCAGATCCTTAGACCATCTCCCAAGAAACTACGGGTCCCTTACAAGGGATAGCCACCAGGTGGCGGCATGGAGCACTAGAGGAGCGGAGGCGTGAAATCTTCACGGGGAGGTCTACCTGGTACTTTTGTTTGGGTACACCTTGCAAGGAAAAGTTGCGGGATTCTGGCCTGTTCATGTATCTCTGTGAGTGTTATGGAGAAAGAAGTAATATAATTGGATGGAAAACTAAAAACCCACTGTGATAAATTTGGTTCTTTATGAACACTCAGATTGGTGGGATCTGGGCTTAAAGTTGGAGCAAACGTTGGGGGGCCTTTCACAGTCAAGGACGGAGCTCCTGTATTCTCCAATGTAACAGTTAGGATGAACGGCTTCTCCCGTCTTGTATCTTCGAGTCACCTTGCATGTAGCAAGTGCTTAATACATGTTTGTTGAGTAGAGTTTAATCAGATTAGGAACAAGTGTGGTATAACTAATGGATTCAGGCTGATGATTAATTTTAGTTGGCTATACTGGGGAGACTCGGCAGGCTGCGGAGCAGTTGGGATTATAGGGGAGGGTCTTCCGGAGGAGCGAAACAGTTTCGTCCCTGGAGAGGTGAGGATTGAGCCTGGGCGTCTAAACAGTGTGCCACAGTAGAGTCAGAGGAATAAAGTTAGAATGGGAACATTAGGGACGCCTGGGTGGCTCAGTGGGTTAAGCGGCTGCCTTCGGCTCAGGTCATGACCCCAGCGTCCTGGGATCGAGTCCCACATCGGGTTTCTTGCTCGGCAGGGAGTCTGCTTCTCCCTCTGCCTCTGCCTGCCACTCTGTCTGTGCTCGCTCTCTCTCCCTCTCTCTCTGACAAATAAATAAATAAAATCTTAAAAAAAAAAAAAGAATGGGAACATTGTGGGAAAAGTACGGTTAGCTCGGTACGATAGTTCATGGTGAAAAATGCGGGAAGGAAGGACACACTGTAGGAACCAAAGGTTTGAGCACCTTGGGGCACAGGGGAATACAGAAGGTTTCAGCATCATAATTCTGCAATTTTTGTTCCGGGTAGATGTGCTCTGAGTAATGTTCTGGGGACGAGTGCTGCTTATTTTTCATCTTTGTATTCCGCAAGAGGTTTAGTCGAGTGCCATGCTTATAAAGTAGGCAGTCAATGAATATTTGTTAAGTTGAATCATTTTAGGTGGTCACAGTTGGCTATGTAAGGGGATGGTGTAGAATCTGATTAAATTATACATTTAAAAAAATTATGTATTTATTTTTAAAGATTTTATTTATTTATTTGAGAGGAGAGAGAGCGAGAGAGAGAGAGCAAAAGAACACCAGCAGGGGGAGCAGCAGAGGGAGAAGGAGAAGCGGATGCCGCGCTGAGCAAGGAGCCTGACATGGGACTCCATCCCAGGACCCTGGGATCATGACCGAAGCAAGGCAGATGCTTAACGGACAGAGCCATCCAGGTGCCGTGTGTGTGCGTGCGTGCGTGTGTGTGTTTGGGTGTGTGTGGGTGTACGTGTGTGTGTGTGTGATTTTATTTATTTGAGAGAGAGAGGGAGGGACACAGCGAGTGCGCATGAGCAGGAGAGAGGAGAGAGGATCCAGGGAAGAGGAAGGAGCTGACTTCCCCGCTGAGGAGGGAGCCTGATGTCGGACTTGATCCCAGGACCCCAGGATCATGACCTGAGCGGAAGGCAGATGCTTAACCTACTGAACCACTCAGGCGCCCAAAGATATGTATATTTTTTTAACAACAATAAGCGTAGCTGAAGTTCACAGACTGCTTCCTATTTTCCGTAAACCTGCGGGGTAGTATTTCGCCTCATCCTGCCTGCAGCCACATGGCGGCGCTGTGACGCCAGAGCCCGTGCCGGGAACCTTGCCAATGGTTCTCGGATGTCCTCTGTGTGCCAGTTTGCTGGAGCTGCCCTAACAGTTGCCATACACTCTGGGTGAAGCAGCAGAGATCTACTTTCTCACGGTTCCGGAAGCTGTGAGGCCAAGGTTGGCTTGTAGCTGGTGGTCTTCGGTCGTTGTCTTTACCTGGTCTTCCCTCCGTCTCTGCATCCCACTCTCCTCTTCTTATATGGAGGCCCGTCACGTTGATGACCTCACTGAACCTCAGTGACCCCTTTAAAGGTTCTATCTTTAAATACGGTCACGTTCTGAGGTATGAGAGATTAGGACTTCAACATGTGAATTTTGGAGGGGACACAGTTCAGTTCGTAACTGTGTGCCTCAGAATTCCCAAGCCTGGGAAATAGGGCCGGGATTAGGGTCCGGAAACTGAAGGGCGGCTCACTCTCGGGGCTGTTTGTACAAGTGCAGGGTCTGTCCCAAAAGACCTTAACTGCCGTGCCATAAAGACCTCCTCAGCCTCCACCGAGGACCATCCCTGCTGGGGAGCCTGGTAAAATAGCAGAGTCCGGGGCCCCAGCCCAGAGCTTACGATTCCGAAGGTCTCCGGTAGGGCCCAGGAATCTGGTGTTTCCATAAGCCTCCCCAGGGATTCTAATGCAGGTGTTTCGGATCATCCAGAAACTCAGAAACTTATATCCAGTGCCAAAATTTATCTCTTCCTCCTTGGTCTGGGAGTAGACGTCGCTGAACTCATCAACTACCTTTCTGGATTTTTAGGGGGTGGGTTGGGATTCTGAAATTCCTCCTGCAGAAAGCCCCTGTCGTCTAAGTTGCCGGGCATTGACCTTGACAGACCCACGGACTGGCTCTTTTTTTTGTGGGGTCCTTTTTATCCATTCCAGACGGCAGAACTCCTTGGACACACACAAGCACGTGTGAACTAGAGCGTCAGCGGCTGGCATTACAGAGTGCAGGTTGCACTGGTTCCTAAGTAGGAAGTTGTTTGCAAGAGTCTCTACTAAATTTTGAGGAGCGAGCCAAGATGTGCGTTGCTTGACACTGAAGAAGGAGCAAAGACTGATTAGTAAGGTTTTCTCTGAGTCTGCATTCTGGGGGCAGGGAAGGAAGTGAAATTGATCAGCAGACTGTACCAAATAAAAATAGTGTGACAATATGGAAAGTCATTTGCTTTATGGAGAACCACAGAGTGATACGACTGAAGGATTCTTGGGTGGCAGATCTTTTTTTTTTTTTTTTCAATCTTTTTATTTATTTATTTGACACAGAGAGAGAGATCACAAGTAGGCAGAGAGGCAGGCAGAGAGAGGGGGGAGGAAGCAGGCTCCCTGCTGAGCAGAGAGCCCGATGTGGGGCTGGATCCCAGGACCCTGAGATCATGACCTGAGCCAAAGGCAGTGGCTTAACCCAGTGAGCCACCCAGGCGCCCCGGGTGGCAGGTCTTTATCTATTTCTCTTTGGGGAGGAGAAATCAAGCAAAGAAACAGACAAAAATCTCACCTGACTTAATCAAACTTTGGCCTGTTGTGTATGGCCTAAAAGAGAGCTGGTCTTTCATAATTCTCTCTCTGAGCACAATCACTTCTTTTTTGTTTCTTAACCCTCATCAGTGGGACTGTATAGATTTAGCTCTGAAAGCAACAGACTCTGACCCTCCTTGACTTGAAGCAAAAAAAGAAAAAGAAGTATTGACTTGACAAGGGATAGAGTAAGCCACAGAATGATGGGCAAACTCAATAGGTTGAACAACGGCATTTTGGAAAATCCAGGAACAGGCAAGCTCCAGACATCTAAACAGCAGTTGCTGTTGGACTTCCTCAAGATGCTGTTTTGAAAATAATTTATGTCTCCACTCCAGCCATTTTCTGTCTTTGGCTCATTGTCCTTAAGATGTGAATTTCAGGAAGCTTATCTAATTGGCCCATCTTGGACACACGCCCATCCCTCATTGGAGATTAAGGTCTGAGGGGTGGCGGGGGCAGTATTTGATCATCAGACCCAACTCATGGGATCGGAGCGGGGTCTTCCTCAAAGAAAAACAGGAGACGTGAGCCATACTGCAGAGACAGAAACAAGAGACCCAATGGGGACCCTTGGCTGATTTTTATCTTGATGACAGTCAGTCATTTCAGTCCCTGATGTGACTTCTCCAGAGACAGGAGGCATGTTAGCTGTCCATTTTGGGTCACTTTGAGTGATGAGGCTGAGGTCTGCTTGGAATACCGGCTTGTCTCAGAAGATGGTTGTTTTCTATAAGGAGGACAGCGTCCCTTAGCTCTCTACTGGATATGGGTAGCTCATAAATGGGCTCTTCAGAAATTAAAGATAACTTCATGCAAACTCTGGATTCACTCAATAGCCCTTTTCTATTTTCACACATTTCTTTAACACATTTATTATGTGCCTACCATGTGGCTGCTCTCTTCTTGATGCTATGATACAGAATTCCCTTCTAGAGTCCTTCCCTTCCAGAGTTCCCACACTGGATCTGCATGGCTCAAGGTGCTGGGATATTGCAAGAACAAAACAAAGTCCTTGTTTTCATGGATGGAGCCTACATTCTCATTCACCATTGTATCCCCAAGACCTGGTGCAATAAATATTTGTTGAATGACTCTATGAATGACATCAGCTTGAACTATGTCGTTGCAAGCCTCACTTTCCTGTGGAATGCACTCACGATGTGCTACTGGAGCCTAAGAATGTGATTTTCTAATCTGTCCTGCCCTGTGTATGCCTCTACCTGTAACTCACAGGAGTCATCAATAAATTCTTAAAGGAGACTAGTTGTTTTCAAAGCGGGCGCTAGAGTTCTTCCTGCCATGGAGAAAGCTGACAACATAGACCAGCGGTTCTGCCTTGAAAACAAGCAGCTGATGGGTCTGTGAGTCACCCTCTGCCCCAAGAGATTGCCTACTCCCCGGACACCAGGTGCCCAGGGGCTCTTGGTGATGTCAGATGTTGCTGTCTGTGGTGGGTGGCGCTGGCGTCAACTCAGGCAGTAGGAACAATCTAGCATCACTCTAAAAAAAGGAAGGCTCATTGCCCTTCTGTGAATGAGGTCTGAAACAGGAAACAGGGTCACTGAAACGTGGTCTCAGCCACCTGGATGCTGTAGCTGGAGGGTTTGGTAACATTGTTCTTCCCCAAGGTCCTATTTACCAAAAGAAACAGGGAAATCATGAGGGTATTTAAGTTCCGGGAAGATGAGCACTGCAAAAACATAGATAAAATAATCCTTAGCAAATTGATTAATAGAATAGTCATACCAGTTAAAATGAATGAGGTAGTATTATATGTGCTAGTAAGGTTAGACATCTGAGACATATTACTAGGTGGAAAAGGCTGGCAGATTAACACGCACTTTTTATATTAAAACAAAACTCTGCCAAAAATAACAACACACATGTGATGTAAATATACATCACAGGGTCACCCAGGTGCTTGTGTGTCTGGAAAAAGTTTGGTACCGTACTGATGACAAGGTTACCTTGGAGAGGGCAGAAGATAAACAGACTGTGGGTTGTGGCCAGAAGGAACTTGAGCTGTAATATTTCAACTTCTCTAGAGGAACATTTCATTTATAAATTTTAAATCTCAAAATTAATTTTAAAAGAAAGACATTAGTAATTGTTAGAGCAGGTAAACAGTATATATAATTCTTAGTAAATCAGGCCATTAACCTCCTGATCATGTTTGTTAAGCAGATGTGCTTCCATGGCTTTCTAGAAATATCTTGTCTGAAACAGACCACATAAAAGATGCCCCCACACAGCAGAGGTACAAATATTGTCATGGGCAAGCTAAGGAATATTGGAAGAGACATTTGGCCAAAAGGCCTATACCGGATTTGATCAATAGTGTTGACCTTTGACATTTCTAAGGAACTTCATGGTTTTCAAACTATCTTATTCGAATCTCACAACCATGTCTGGTTGGGGAGGACCAGATTCAACATCCATGTCACAGATTAGAAAATTGAGGTTCAGAAAAATTAAGTGACTTGTAGTAAAGGGGCAGAGCACCTGTATTTTCCAAGAGCTGAAAGCCATCTCTAATTTATCTACTCAATAAATCCCACTCCAGTAGTTAATAGTAGTTGCTAGAACCTAGACAACATCTTCTTGCTGGCTGAGTTCACATTTGGCAGCCTTCTCTACCCACTTCCTATTTGAATCTAAGTGGATTGACTCACATTCAAAATCCAATTTTAGAACCTAGTGCATTCTCCCAAAGGGATTTTCCAGCCAGTAGGAAGCTTGCCGTTAAGAACAACATTTGGCCTCCATGCTGTCATAGTCGCAAGTGATAAATGACATGGTGTTGGGCTTGATACCACAGCCCCATGCTGCCTTGACAACAACAGCTACTCTGTAATGTGGACTTTACATCATGGGTCCTTATCCAGTCTCCCCAACTAAGTCAAGGTCAAAGGAAACCTCTTACTCTTCTTATCCTTCTGTAGCCAGCCTGTCAATGAACATGCATTTGATTTTTAAAGTTCCTTCAGCTGCATAATGTAGCCAGGACAGGGCACACTTATGGGTAGCAACACTTTAAAAAAAATAAATACACTGCCCATGAGAATTGACGCTTCTGAAAATAAATTCTAGCTCTTCCTCCTCACTCCGACAAAACGGCTCCACACTGTGTTCTTCTCTATGTCAGTCAATGGCAAGCCAACTTTTGCAGCTTGTCAACCGGAAACCTTAGAGTCACTCCTTTCTTTATTCACACTCTACTTCCAATCCTTTAGCACATCTCTTTGGCTCTACCTTCAAATTCCATCCAGAGTCCATACCACCTCTACCGAGACCTCCCTGGTCTGTCACCTGGATCATTAGAATGGCTTCCATGTGCATCTCCCTGAACAGCCCTTGGCACCCAGTTTCTTCTTAAGGTGGCAGCTAATGGATCCCACTGTCATCTAGGTAGACTGTATCACTCCCTCCACCCAAACACCTCCAACTCGGAGATTAAGTTGAAGCAAAATCCTACAAAGTCCCATATTCCATCATTTTCTATTACTCTTCTTCCTGGCCTACACGTCTCCAGGGCCCCTAGAATTCTCTTTCTCCTGCATCCTATAGTTTATTCGCTCTCCTCAGGGATTTAGCCCAGCCCCACCCTCCCTGAAATGCTCTTCCCTGTGATATCATAGCTGCCTTGCTCATCTCCTTCAAGTCTTGGCTCAAATGTTACCATATTAGGAGGCTTTCTGAGACCACCCCATTTAAAACTGTAGGCACCATCCTTCTCCCCAACACGTGTGTGTACACACACACACACACACACACTCCTCCCTGGCATTTTTTGTCTCCTTCCCTGCCTTATTTATCTCCATAGCATGCATTACCTTTTTTTTTTTTTTGTAAGATTTTATTTATTTATTTGACAGAGAGAGACACAGTGAGAGAGAGGGAACAAAGTAGGGGGAGTGGGAGAGGGAGAAGCAGGCTTCCCGCTGAGCAAGGAGCCTGATGCAGGGCTCGATCCCAGGAACCTGGGATCATGACCTGAGCCTAAGGCAGATGCTTAACGACTGAGCCCCCCAAGAGCCCCCATGCATTACCTTCTAACACACTGAATACACTTGTTTTGCCTAACTCTCCTCCTAGAACGTTTGCTCCAAGAGAATAGGGATTTCTGTTTCTTTTGTTCACTGCAGTTTCCCCAGCGCCAAGTACAAGTCTGGCACATAACAGATGCTGATTAAGTATTTGTTGAATAAATTAGATCGGCAAAGATGAAAAATTAGATGGTGACTTGATTGGCAGGAGTATAGGGAAATAGATACTTTCGCATGTTGCCCGTCAGAGTGCAAATTGGAATTGCCTCCTTGGAGAGCAATCTGGCAAGAACTATTACAATTTTTAAAAAGGCCTTACCAAGACCCAGCATTTAGCTGCCAAGCATTTATTCAATAGATACACATGTCCAAACATGTAGTTCAAGGATGCTCACTGGCGCATTATTTTAATGAAAAAAGACCAGAATGAACTGAAATGTCAGTAGAGGGGTCTGCTTGAATAACATATGGGAATCAGTATGACCGCATAATAACCTTTAAAATGATAGAGGAAGATATACACGTACTGCTGTAGGTCTCCATGATCTACTGAGTGGAACAAGCCAGGGCGCAAAAGTGCGAGGTATGCTACCTTTGGGGTTAAAAAAAAAAAAAAAAAAAGGAGGGGGACGGAAGTACACATACTTACAAGTTTGTACAAGCATACCTACGTATATAAATAAGCACATAAATAGCTCTGGAAAATTGCAAGAAACTAATGGTAGGGATTGCCTGTTCTGTGTTTTAGGGGCTGGTGAGCTTGAAAACAACTGGAAAAATTATGGTGACTATAATACTTAAAAAAAAAACCGCTTCTGGGGGCGTCTGGCTGGCTCAGCCCGTGGAGCGTGGGGCTCCCGATCTGGGTTCGAGTTGGAGCCTGATGCTGGGTGCGGGGATTACTTAAAAACCAAACCAACCCAAACCAACCACTTCGCTAATGTGTCAATCCATGCTCTTCTGCTAGCTTTTACTCTGTGTGGGGCTGACCTGGTAAAAACCGTGCCCTCCACTCTGCTTTGAAGACACGGGAGTAGGAAGGAGGACCTTTTATTTCCTGGGGGAGTGAAGCCAATAAAACGTATGAATAGAGTCAGCCCAGCCTCGTGCCCTGTGACTCGAGGGCTCGCCCCCTCCTTCCCCCAAGCCCCGGGCGCCCGTCGGAGGTGCCGGCTGCCTGGAGTCCCCGCTTCCTCCTGAGAGGGCAGCAGCGGAGCGTCTCGGGGACGCATGCGTCCCAACTGGCACCCGGGGAATTAAAAGAAAGGGAGAGGGGAAGCCCCAACCAAACAGGCGCCCCAAACAAAACCCAAGTGGAGGAAAGCGCGCGGCCGCGCAGACCCCGGGCCCTGCAGGCGTCCCGACCTCGCCCGCGTCCCCGGCCGCGGCGTGATGCGCACGGACCGACCCGCGACGCCCGGGCCGCCACTGTCCCTGCACCTGGACGCCGGCCGGGTGGCCGCGCCCCAGCCGCGCTCGCTCGCTGCCGCGGCCGCGTCCCAGTGTGCCGGCGCCGCGGGGCACCTCGCTCCCCATGGGGCCGCGGGACTGGCTGAGGACCGTGTGCTGCTGCTGCCCGTGCGGGTGCCTGGAGGAGCCCGCCGCGCCGGAGAAGGAGCCCCTGGTCAGGTGGGTGCGCGCCCCGGGGCCGCGATCTGGGCTTCCGTGGCCGCGGCCGGCGGCGCGGAGCC
>ML106640.1:21484-60031 GCA_003697995.1 Taxidea taxus jeffersonii | reverse complement strand
GTGCAGGGCTCATGCCCAGGACTCTGGGAACACTAGCTGAGCCGAAGGCAGATGCTTAACTGACTGAGCCACCCAGGTGCCCCATTCACTTGGGTTCTTGGGGAACAATCTGAAAGTAAGTTGGAGATTTTGTTCCCCTAAGAACAAGAACATCCTCTTAGAGAACCAGCTGTCTGAATGCACTGCTCTCATCAGATCTGCGGTCCCAGCGGTGTCTTTTTGGGGGGGGGGGGTGTAAAGATTTTATTTATTTATTTGACAGAGCGACATCACAAGCAGGCAGAGAGGCAGGCAGAGAGAAAGGGGCAAGTAGGGAGCCGATGTGGGGCTTGATCCCAGGACCCTGAGATCATGACCTGAGCCGAAGGCAGAGGCTTAACCCACTGATCCCCCCAGGCGTTCACAAATTCAGTTTTCTTCTCTAGTGTCTCTGCCTCTCTTGGTCCTTCTTTGACATTTTTGAAGAGTCTTTTCTGCTCTCTTGTAGAATGTCCTCAGTTTGGATTTATCTCGTGTTTCCTCATGATCAGATTGAGACTTTTACAGATTCTTCGATCTGTTGTAGTCTGGGCCTCTTGTTTGGTTTGACGGTTACATTCTCCCAGGTTTGGCTCTTTGGAGTCCCTTCAAAATGTTTTTTCAGTCCCATTGGTCTCACTGGTCCATGAATTTGGAGACAGTTCTGGAAGAATCTCCTTGGTCTGGAGTCTGGAATCTTTTTGTTTTGTTTTGGACCAGAGGTGAACTAGTACTCTGTTTTCTCACTAGGAAAGTACCGCGAGTTCCACCGATTTTATGGGGAGAAGCGTCTTACTGATGCGGCTTCTCTTCTCCTGTCACTGATGACTTCCCAGATTGCCCCACGGTCTTTCTGGGTAATACTACTAATAGATGCCTTGCCCCTTTTGGAAGAGAAAGAGGTACAGTTTGAATGATTTTCTTCTCTGTTTTATAGTTTTTGACTGTGCTTCCTTACTTAGTTGTTGTAGGTGGACATCTGTATGTCATCTCCCAAGCGGGGCCCTGCATGTGTGTGCGGATTCCCCCACAGTGCCCACTCTGGAAATCCAATATCTACACAAGAAAAGCTACTTAATTTGAAAGGAGGCAGCTGTCTACTGACCGGATTCAGCTTAGGGCCCTGACAAGAAGGGCTGGGAGTGAGCATAGGGGCTCTCTGACCTCCCGGGCTGCATATCCACTCCTCCTAGAGGACACGCACAGAAGGCCATCTCTGAACCTGGGCGCTTGCCCGAACCAGTGGAACTCTTGGCTGGGGAGGCCCTAAGCAAAGCATCCTCTCTCCTCTCTCCTAGGTGGTTTTTTCAGCAGAGCAAACATACGAGTTGATGAGATGTCTAGAGGACTTCGCCTCAAGAAGGCCAGTGTGGAGAGAGCCTGGTGTTCAGCGAATCCAGGTTATTTTAGCTTTCAGCTTGTTGATTCCATAATGGCAATGAGAAAAGGCTTCTTCTATTTTGGACTCCCCTGCTTCCCTCCAGAAACGCTGGCCCCTTACAAACTTGTGCTTCTTGAGTTATCTCTTAACCTGTAATTAACACACCCAACTTCTTTTAGGAGGAAGCGTGGTTTCTAGGTGTTCTCATCTCTACTTTTCTGGCACTCAGTCACAGTGGGCCTTTGCCTGCAGTTCTGTCAACAAATTGCTGGAAGCTACTACTAAATGTTAAATGCCCTTGGTTGGCCTTTGGGTCAGACAGAGCCTTGTAGAGCTTTGAAGAAGGAACACTTCCTGCCGTGCCTCATGCTGGCTGTCTTTGCTTTTAGGAGGACGTCGAGAACACCAAGTTGGAAATGCTGAGACTTGCTCTTGCACGCAACCTTGGCCGTGCCATTATAAAGGAAGGCTCTTTGGAAGGCTCCTGAGACCACCCGAGAGCGGCTTCAACGTGGCCTCTTTGTATGGCAATGTATATACATTTTTGAAAGAATAAACTCCCCCCTCCCCCCCCAAAAGAAGGGAAGTTCTTAAGAGTCCAGCTAGGGAGTTTTCCCTGCCTCTGCTGTGAACCTGAGGTGGTAGAAATTGAGAAAATGCTTGTTCTTCTTGGATGGAACTGATTTCTCTGTATCCCAAGAGAAAAAGCCACTCCTAGCAGTTAGGATGGTGAGTCCAAAGCCCTCCTTCCTACAAGAAGCTCAAGGTGATGAGTGGTTTATTTTTGCTTCCGAAAGCCAGCCTTTAGAGTCAATTGTAACATTTATCCTTTCTTTCGTTTAGAAAAGGTCTAGGAACCTGTACTTTCATCAACCAAAGCGTCAGGTGATACCAGCCTATCTGTCTACATTTGGAATTCGTAAGTGGCACTTTGCCCACAGTGGTGAGGATGGTGTCTGTATTAGGATTCCAGGTAGGGCAGAAATGATTTTATTTAACATGCAGCAGAACAAGGGCAGCAGATTGCTAAACTGTATACAGCCATTTGTCACAAAGCAGTGACCTCAGTAGTAACACTCAGGTAATCTATTTTAATATCTAAAGCTTATTATAAAGGTACATTTCCATATAGTAATTCCACAAGCCTTCCCAGGGCTGCAAGCAGCTGGTCTCTGGAAAGCTTTTGGATTTCTTCCGTAAGTAGCGAAACTGACTCGCTTCTGACCTGTCCTGATGAAGCAGTGAAACCTGCTTGCTCAAGATGGAAGGGATGGGACATAGTAAGGAAACCTGGCACAGTGCAGGGAGGGATCAGGGAGTGCAGTCTGTGCCACTTTTCCCCAGAGATGGCTCTGTGCCATCCAGCTGAGCTCAGGTGAGCCGTGTGCTCTTTCCTCAGCTGGTGATTCTCACTGGCCTGTTGCCCTGTGAGGCCTAGAGTCCCTGGCCCAATTGTACCTGGTGGATGGAGCAACTGGGACAAGCTTTTTGGAGCCGAGCACTGTTGAAATAGGGTCTGGTGATTCGATTCAAGCATGGTCCCTAATCTCACCACCTCCAGACCCCATATCTCGCTGGCAGCTGGGGATAGTCAAGGTTCCTGGGCAGCAGGTAAGGATGGAAGTCTAGTGCAATCTGCCTGAGCCTGAGGCCTCCAGTTCCCAAACATGCCACACCACAGGCCATCTGGTGGGAAGAGGGGGGCCCAAGCGGTAGTTACACAGAGGGTGATGGGAGTTGTTCTCCCCTTCAGAGACTCGAAGGGCAGAAGAGCAGTTTATTTCATGCCAAGCAAGAGGTAGTGAGTAGGATGGCCTGTTCCCAAGGCAGGAGGCACACTTTCCCCAGAAAGCTCTGAGTACCTGCTTCCAGAGAAGGAGAAATACTGGTTCTCTTTCATTTTCTCTTGTATCCCTAGTTTTGACTGTCACAAGGCCAAGTTCTGTTTCTGACAGGCTAATTCCCCATTATGCTGAGATGTCCATAGGACACAGCCTGCCACCACCAGAGACAAGCACACAACTCGTCACCCAGTGGCTGTTCCAGATGCTGCTGCCCACGGAAGGCAGAGTTGGAGATGCAGCAGTGTACCAACTTACTTGATGCCCAGGGCCGCTGAGGACCACGGGGCTTTGCCTACCTCCCTGGAGGTGGGAGCAGGAGTCTGCCAGCAGGGGAAGCACAGAGTAGTGACGGGGGGCTGAGGTCTCTAGGGGTGTGAGGATGTGGTCCTTGAGGGAGAGCCCCGAGTTTCTTTAGAGCCCTCCCCCCTTATGGCATCAGGATGCCAGCGTGAGGGAGAAAGCCTGCTCCCGCCAGGGCCACAGTGCCGAGTCTGGGGCCACTCTCCACCCCTGACAGTACATGGCCACTTCAAGTCACACAGGTAGACAAAAATCAGGTCCTTTTAGGGGGCCGAGTGAGAGAGCATCACAGCAGCAGCCCGGCTCCCAGCAGCGAAGCCCAGGGCCCCTGCTCCATATCCAAGCTCCAAGCGTGTATCGAGGACGCGGAGGATGACTGGACCAGGGAGCCCTCCCTCCGCTCTCGCAGCAGCCTGCCTGGCTTCAGTGTGATGACAAAGTCCTCTGGAGTCACAGGTTACCCCACTGCTCCACGGGAGGGAACTGGTCCACCTCGCCCACCTCTGTGCTCAGCTGCTCTCCCAGGGCGAAAGTCAGCCTGTACCGGAGCCTCGCCTTCTCCTGTGAGGGAAGCAGGGCAGGGCGTCAAGACAGGACCTTAGGGCCCCTTCCCTGCCGCTCCTCCCACTTTGTCCTCATTCAGCCATTGAACCCCGGGCAGGGGAGCGAGGGACACAGCCAGTGCTGCGGTATCAGGACTTCAAAGGCGGGGGCTGAGGGCCCGACAGGCGGCGCAGGGGGCCGGGCTCCAGCTCACCTTCAGTGGGTTGGCCAGCAGCATGACCTGGGTGATGGCTGCAGGCGGCTGGATGGGGCTGAATGGAGACAGCTCGGTCCCGGAGGGGGGCTGCAGCTTCACCTTCATTGACTGACGAGAGAGAGAAGCTCTTCTGAGGAGCATGGCAGGCGCCCCTGAGCAGGAGCCCACCAGAATCCCGAAGGACGCGTGCTGCTGCCCGTCAGCCTCGGGGTCCCTCAGCACAGTGGGGTTCCAGAAGCCCCGGGAAGTCAGGGCTACCTTTGGCACGGCGGCCTGTAGCACGATGCTCCTGATAGGCAAGGGAGCCGTGTTCAGCATGGACACCACCACCACGAGCACGTCAGGCCGTCCGGGTGGACACTCCTTGGCAAAGTGGAAGAGGATGCGGAAGCCATTTCTGTCGTAGGCTGTCACGGGAAGGGCGCTGCCTGCAAGGAGAGATCAGGTGCGTGTGGAAGGGGAAACCCCACAGGGCCCTGACGGGAGGGTATGTGGTTGGGCCTGGGCTCCACCCGTGGCCAGCAAGTTTCCTGAAACAATCTGCCCGTGGCCAGCAAGTTTCCTGAAACAATCTGTCAGCATCCCCCGAGGGCACAGTGGCAACAAGCAGAGGCTGGGACGGCAGGAAAGCCGGTCACATTTGGCTCTGGGCGGGGGGGGCGCTAGGAGAGCCTGGGACCACTTCTCTCCTTGTATCACTGCAAGCTGTGGGCCCCCCTCCCCCTCCCCCCAAGATTCCCACACCTACTTGGCTTGATAGATTCCAGGGGGACGTGGACACTGGCCAGGGAGAGCTCTGGCCCCTTCATGGGGCTGCCCTGGGACTGGAAGGCAGGCGGCTGGAAGAGAGGGCTGCCAGGCCCTGGGGAGAAGGGGAGGAGAGGCCTAGCAGTGGTGCTGGTGGGGATCAGAGGGGAGGTGGTAGCCCCAGGAAAGAAGATGGAAGAGCCAGGTTTCACCAGGCCTGAGGTCCTGAGAGGCAGGAAGGAGGACAAGGCAAGTCAGAGACCAGGGGCAGCTGCTGGGCTAACCCTCACACGTCCTCCAGGGCAGGGCTGGTTCTTACCACCCCACCCATTTCCAGAGTCCAACCAGTAGACCCAAATGGAACATCCCCAGACCCTCCAGAGCTGCTTTCCAGTTCTGCCAAGTCCAGGCCCAGCCCCCCCGACCCCCACATATCCCACTCATTACGCTCTGGTCTCTTCAAGAAGATGATCGAGGGCATCTAGCTGGTGCAGGGTGCTATCCCCCAAAGCGGAGCCATGGTACCCGAGGGCTGTGGACTCAGCCTTTGGGGTCGGGGCCAGTCCAGTTGGGAACAAGAAGGAGCCTGCTTTGGGGGCAGGAACACTGGCTGGGACCGCAGGAGCTGGGAAGGGAGAAGGCAGCGGGGCCTGGGAGCTGCCTGCAGAGGGTGCCGAGACTGGGACAAGAGGCCCATCTGGGGGGCTACAGGAAGCACTCCCAGGCTTGGGGCTGCAGAAGTCCAGGTCTGGCTGCTCGTTCTGTTAGGAGAAGAAAGTGCGAGTGAGCTCAGGGCAGGGAGGGCTGTTGCAGCTGGTGGGTTTAGGGCCCCCTAGGACCCCACTGGACTAGCAGCCCTCTGGGGGGTGCAGGCCCGCCCTTATGGGATCAGTGTTCTCCAGTGCAGCCGGGGCAGGGCCACAGCCGACCGTAGCGGAGGATGAGCTGGGAAAGAGGAAGTCTGGAACTGGCTGAGCATTTTGGTGCTGTCCCTACCTGGAACAGGGACCACTGGCTGTTTGCAGCTGACTCTTTGGGAGGAGCAGTGGGGGCTGGGTCAGCAAGGCCTGGAAACAGAAGACAAAGATGAAGGGGCTCTGGCCCTGGGGTAGCCCCATTCACCCCTGAAGGGTCACCTGACAAAAGTCGCTAACAAAAGGGTGACAGGTGGGGACGAGGTATTTTTCCAGGTAGCCTCCAGAGGGAGAGGGACGCTCTTCAGTCCTTCCATCCAGTGGGGAGGCCCCCAGGGGCGAGGGGGCGAAGCAGGACCGGGCAGCACGTCCCTTCTGGAGCTGGCGCACACTCCGTGCTGCAGGCCTGACTGCAACGAACTTGACCCTCCCTACACCTGAAGTCCCCTTCCCCGCCCTGCTGAGCAGTGAGGCCTTCCCAATTCTTCCCAATTCTGCTCGCCCTTGGCTCTGCTGAGCCGCCGGGAGGAGCCCTTCACAGCCGAGCCCCCCAACGCACCCAAGCAGAGCAGCTCCTCGTCCAGCAGGCAGAGGGCGTTGCTTGTGCTGTTGGGTCCCGCGGCGGCTTCAGCCTGGCTGGATGAGTGGCTGCGCACAGGACCAGAGGTCTGGGGGGGCGGAGGGAGGACAGGGATGCCAGAGGCCGGAGGGGCAGGGGCTGGGGCCAACGCGGAGGATGAACTGCTTGGTGTGTCCAACTCAGCCAGGTCGATGAGAGTGCCCTGGCTCCTAGAGTGGTTTCCTGGATGGTGGAATGAAGGGGACACGAATGATTGGGGGTCACTCCAGTGTCTGCACAGCTGGAAGCAGAACCCTGACTGCAGCCTCCAGCCTAACTAAAACTGAAGAAAAGCAAGCAAAGAAAACTCTATCCATAGCTCCTGGCCCCTGGGAAGCGGGTGGAGCACCTGGAAGGGCTTTGAACCCCCTTGGGTCGAGTGGGATGACATGCAGGTCACACACTCATGGCTGGCTGCTGGGGCCTGGGGCTGGTGTGGATGGGCCCAGAATGGGGAACTAGAACATTTTACCTTCGGCGTCTGGCATGGCTGAGTTGGCTATCTCACCATTGATAACCTGCCCTTCAACAACTGTTCTGTAAGAGTTGATGACCCGGGAGAGGTTGTCACTGGCCTGGAGGATGTCCCCTAGAGCAGAAAGGTACTTCTCACTCTTGGCCATGACGCTCCCCCCACCCCCCTGGCCAAATCCGAATTCCTAAGTCATCCTTGTCAACTATTCTTGGACTCACCCAAACTACTGTCATTGTCCTCTGTCTCACTGGCTAGTTTGAATAATGTTCGCCTCTTATTCTCACACCGATCAAACAGCTCCTGAAAGAATCCCAGACCTAAACGTGAGCTACAGGGTCCCCTGGCAATGATCTAATTCGGTGTCCATGTCCAGAAAGTCAAGGGCTCCCATACTGCCACAGTCAGTCACTGGTGGCACGGGGCTCTGAGGACGCCTCTTCCTGCTGCCAGCTTCCACCGCACCGTGTCACCTAGGATGTCTGCTTAGAACCCAGGGAAATAGGTCCCTTCCTGTCCCTGAGGCTGGCATATGACTCAGGATTCAGAGTACAGGACCAAGGACTAAGGTGCAGCATCAGGGGCACATGGTGGGTGTCTCTGCCCAAATGTTGCTGAGGCAGAAGGTGTGGCAGAGAGAAGTGAGCCCCAGAGTTGGGTCCGCAGAGTCCCCCAGACTCGGGTGTACCCACAGCTCTTCTGCCCTGAGTAGGTTAGCCACAGCACGTGTGAAGGCGGGGTGCCACCCCCAAACCTGGTTGCTATGCTGATTAACAAGGAAGAGCAGGACAGGAACTGGGCACGGGCTGGCTTGCTTCCCGAGCCCAGCTCTCCCGGGCGTGCGCCCACCTTCATGAGCTCTTTATCAGCCTCCGAAGAATCGTCTTTGCTGTAATGAAGCAGCATCTCGTTGAGCAGCTTTACGTTGTTATTAACCTCCTCTAGAGTGTGCAGCCGCTTGGTCACCTTCTGGATCCGCGCCTCATCCTGTAGCGAAGATGATCAAGAAGAAGAAGCTTAACCGGACTCATCCCACCGCCCCTGACACCCCACAGCAAGGATCGCACCAGAGAACATGAGCAGAAGCTAGTCCCAGTGGAAGCTCCTTTTAATGCATGGCTCTTGGGGACCAGAAGGCCTCAGTCTCAACCTAGTTTTTCTTTTAAAACAATGGCCTATCCCCAGCCCTCAACTGCCCCCCATCTGTGCTTGCTCCTCTAATCCATTCGACCCCCCAAGCTCCAGGGCGCCTCCCGCTCTCTGGCCTCATGCTGGGGGAAGGGGCTCTTGCTCTGTGGTCATGGGTTCCTCCACCCCAAGGCCCTGGGCCACTTACTTCCTTCACCATGGACTTGATGAGCTTGTTGGCCTCTTGTAGGTCGTCTGGGTTTTTGCTTTTCAACAACTTGGCTAAAAGCTGGAAGAGGAGGTACCAAAGGGAAAGGGAAAGGTAGTACCCCCCCGCCCCCGGAGAGACCACGGAGGAACTGGAGCCCCCCACCCCCATCTGAGAACTCTACCGGCTGGGGTGTGCTTTACCTTGGATTTCTCCTCATCATCAAAAACAGGATTCTTGGGACGAGGTGGTGGAGACGGGATCAGCGTCCTGTCCACAGGGATCAGTGGGTCAGACTGCACGATGCCTGATAGGGAGCACAGGGGGGCAGAGTGCTGGCTCGCACCGGGGTCGCCTTGATGCCTTTTCTCACACAGCAAGGCAAGGCCCATCCCTGGGATGAGGACCTGCCGGGGGCCGGCCCGTCAGACCGCAGCTGAGCCCTTCTTGTGCGCAGGGGGAGGAAGGGGACGGCAGACACCCCTCACTCTTCCCGGCCTTAGCCAGCCTTTGGGGCTGCTTTAAGGCTGAGCGAAGGTAAGCACATACCCTGTCTCTTCAGCATGTGGTAAGCGTCCTTGATCTTGGTTTCTTCCGGCAGGGCCAACGTCCAGCTGTAAAGCAGCTCGACGACCTTGGTCTTCACTTTCTCAGACACCCTGTCCCCTAGGTACTAAGAGACAAAAGGAAATGGGAAAACCTCCTAACTGCCGTCCGGAGGCAGGGACCGCAGGGACCGCAGGGACCGCGGGAATGAGGCCTGCCCCAAACCAGCAGGTGTGAGGAATGTGGGACACAGCGGGGAGGGGAGGAAACCAGCCGTGGCAAAGCTGTCTCAGGGATACGGTCTGTGCTCAGGCAGGGGGCCCGGAGCCGGCCGCTGCGTTTCCATGCACGATCTCCCAGAAAGCACAGCATTTCATCTCAAAGGAGTTAATGAGGACGCCTTAAGGATGAAAAACTGCGCCCTGTGCTTTTAAGTGGCGCCCAGAGCAAAAGCCACACCAGCGTGCCACGGAAGCTGAGAAGCTGAGCAAACGCCGTAAGACGGACCCAAGTGACCACTGTCCCCAGGAGCCCTCCCCACCCGCATGCACGCACACCTGCTGCCACATCACCTCACAACCAGGCCCGGGGTCCATGAGAGGGCTGCCCATCCCTGTGGCCTCCTGGCCCCTGTTAGTCCCTAAGGACAGGACATGGACAGCTCTCTAAAGCCAGCTCTGGAGAGGCGGTTGCACCGTGAAGCCAGTAAGATGCGGGGGGGGGGGGGGGGGTGTCAAAGGAGTTCGCGAGTGAGGAGACGCCCCGACTGACCTTTGGAGAGACGACTTTGATCAACTCATTCAAAAAGCGGAACTTTCCCACTTCGTTATGGAATCTCCTCCCACAGTTCTTCATGCACGCCTCCAGCACCTGCAGCCGCAGGAGGGGCGCTCAGGGCGGGCGGCCGTCGGGCCGGCGCTCGGCCAGGACCCTGCGGTCGCGGGACGCTTGCACCCGAGGAAGGAGCCCACCGGGAAGGCGGTGGGCGCGGCCCCCGGGCAGGTCAGGGCGACGGGATTACGGACACCTCCCGTCCCTCGCACTGCAAACCTCTTCGGGGGAGGCTGAACAAGAACTAAAGTAAGAGACACCGAGACCCGGACACAAGACCGTGCGTGTCTGCCCCGGGAGCTGCGGGCCCGCAGGCTCGGCCCTCGGCGTCCGGATGAGGGAAGGGGGCCCAGAGGAACAACGTTTCTCCGACTCAGGGTGGGCGGCTCCATCCCTAGCTGGTCCGCATCGGGGAGACGGGACAGGACGCTGGAGCGGTTCGCGCTTCTGATGACGTGATCTTTTCCCTCCTCCCGCTCCGCTCCCATCGGTTTCCCTCCTGGGGCCCCGCAACGGCCTCGCGCCTTCTGTGCCGCCCGCGGCTCTGCGGCCTGGAGTTCGGCCGAGGCTCCACCCGGCTTCCCTTCCCTGGCCTCCGACTCCGTCAGGGCTGACGCGGCGGCCGTCATTCTCGCGGGGAAGCCCGCCCGCGCCTTAGAAGATGGCTGGCAACACCCCCGTCTCTCCCCGCTAGATGCTAGGAGCGCCCGAGGCGCCGACAGCCCAGGGTCTCCACTCGGCCAAGCGCCCCAGTGAGCGGGTGCGCGTGCGGGCCGTCCGCGAGCCCGGCTACGCTCTGATCCCCTAAACGGCACGCGAAGACCTGCCGCTCGGAAGCCGTGCGTAGGAACGAGCATCACTGCAGCTGCAGAACAAGTCACACTCGCCGTGCGCTCTAGTTGGCAGCTCTTTAAACAGCAAGACGGCTCTGCCGCCATCTCTGCAAGAAGCCGCCTTGAGTTCCGCCCTGGGCCCGGGGCCCGGCCTCTGGCTCCCGGCCTCAGCCACGCGGCAGAGCCGGCAGGGACCGCACCCCGGGCCTCTCTGCAGCCTCCGGGCCTCACGCAAGGGCACGCACATTTGTGGCGCGGTTTATGGAACACGTTCCGGACACCAGTATCAAGAGCTTTCAGCTGCCGTAGAACGTGAGCCCTGAAAACCTCTGAGAGCCCAGTGGGTGCACGAGGAAAGGCCTGGGCTGGTTAAAATCCACGGTCAGAGGGAAACGACCTGGGGCGCCTCGGTGGCTCAGTGGGTTAAGCCTCTGCCTTCGGCTCCGGTCCTGATCCCAGCTGGGATCAAGCCCCGCATCGGGCCCTCTGCTCAGCGGGGAGCCTGCTTCCTTCTCTCTCTGCCTGCCTCTCTGCCTGCCTGTGATCTCTGTCAAATAAATCTTTAAAAAAAAAAAAGAAGGAAACGACCTACCGTCAGCGCCTGGACCGCCTCCCATTCCTGCGGAGACTGGATCTTATGGGCCAGCAGTCGGACGGCGATCTGCGGCCTGCAAGGAAGCAGACCACGCTTTCAGGCACTGAGCCCGGGCTACGCGCCTGGCCCTCCTTGGCCAGTCTGGACTCTGCGGCAACTCTCCCGCTTGCCCCCTAGTTCCCAGGAGACTCACCCTTCAAGCTCTTTGTTGATCTGATCACAGAAGCCAATTATGTATTCCCAGTCTTCCTGGCGGTTGGAAGGATTGGTGGCCTTATCTTGGGACAGAGCAAAGTGGAGGGTAAGTGTTATAAAGAGCAGGGAGGACATAATGGAAGGTATTTTAGGTACTGATATGAAGCTAAGTCTGTTTCCAGGGGCACGTGAGTGGCTCAGTCATTATAAAGTGTCTGCCTTTGGCTCAGGTCATGATTCCAGGCTCCTGGGATCAAGAGACCCACATCTGGCTCCCTGCTCATCGGGAAGCCTGCTTCTCTCTCTCACCCCCCCTTGCTGTGTTCCTGCTCTTACTGTGTCTGTCAAATAAATAAATAAAATCTTAGAAAAAAAAAAAGTTTGGGGGCGCCTGGGTGGCTCAGTGGGTTAAACCTCCGCCTTCTGCTCAGGTCATGATGCCAGGGTCCTGGGATAGAGCCCCGCATCAGACTCTCTGCTCAGCAGAGCCTGCTTCCCTCTCTCTCTGCCTGCCTCTCTGCCTACTTGTGATCTCTGTCAAATAAATAAATAAATAAAATCTTAAAGAAAGTTTGTTTCTAAACTTCTTCTCTGATAGAGAGCCCTCAACAGGTCAGTCTAGTATTTTGAAAGTCATAAATAAAAGGGAAAACAAATTCTCAGCCTTGTGAAGCTTAGAGTAGACCATGATCAAGAGAACAAATTATAAACACAAACGACAAAAATCTTCAAAGATACCCATAAAAATGTTTACTATAACCAGTAAGTATAAGTAACTCTAGTTTTACAAGTTACTAAGCAAATAGGGATGATCCAGAAATATCTCCTAGAGAATCTGAAGCCAGGTTAATACTTGATAAAAAAAAAATAACACACTTAGGAAACTTATTTCCTACATACCCTTCAAAAACTTTTATAAGGGGCACCTGGGGGGCTCAGTTGTTAAGCGTCTGCCTTCAGTTCAGGATCCCAGCATACTGGGATCAAGCCCTGTGTGGGGCTCCCTACTCAGCAGGAAGCCTGATTCTCCCTCTCCCACTCCCTCTGCTGTGTTCCCTCCCTCCCGGTCTATGTCAAATAAATAAAATCTTCAAAAACCAAACAAACAAAAACCCACGAAACGTTTTCAAGACCTAACTTTTCTTAACGCTTTAAATGTTATTTTCTTAAAAGGGGGGAGAGAAGGGGAAGAGGGGAGAGGGACTGAGAGAGTCCCAAGGAGGCTCCACGCCAGCATGGAGCCCAATGCAGGGCTCGACTGCCAAACTCGGAAACAGTGACCTGAGCCATAAACAAGAGAAGGTCGCTTAACTGACTGAGCCACCAAGGCACACCCTGCGTTCCATGTCTTTTTTTTTTCCTCCATGCTTTTTTTAAACCACATTTTAAAAAAATTTTTTCAAAAGATTTTATTTATTTATTTGACAGACAGAGATCACAAGTAGGCGGAGAGGCAGGCAGAGAGAGAGGAGGAAGCAGGCTCCCCATGGAGCAGAGAGCCCGATGTGGGGCTCGATCCCAGGACCCTGAGACCATGACCTGAACCGAAGGCAGAGGCTTTAACCCACTGAGCCACCCAGGCGCCCCTAAACTGCACATTTTAAACTGAGCTAATATTTACCGCGACTCTACTAAGCACCAACCATTGTGCTATCTGTCCAGGGATTGCAGAAACAGAAACTGAACTTAAGTATTCAGCACCCTCAAGTTTAAATGGTCTCCTATGATTAAGGACAAGGGCAAGTGTTAGAGAGTTCTCAGAGGATCATGGAGGATTTAAAAGCCAGGTGCTCAGTGTCAAGTCTCCTAGCATCTGGTGTGGGTCCTCCTTCCCCTGTTACCTCCAGAACCTGTGCTAAGGAGGCCACCCCACCACCACCACCACCACCACCACCACCACCACCACCAAGGGTGGGTAACCGTGTTCCCATCTCTGATTCACATCCTGGAAGTCTGCCTCTTCCAGAAAGCACCCTCAAGCTGTTTGCTAAATTTAGGGCTTCAGGTTCAGAAGACAAATGGGAGGCTGAAGGCGTATATCCTTTTTAAATACCCACGCTCCTGCAGCTGTCCCGCAGCGCCAAAAGCAGAACCACGGAACCCTGGAAAAGCCCCTCCACACAAATGGCGTCGTCAGAAGTTCCTGAATTCTGATTTCTCGTGACTGTTTTCTTAACTTCCTTTTTCCTAACATCAAAAAAAAACTAGCTCCATGAACTGATCCTAACAAGGGCTCCCAGCGTCCTCCCCTCCCCTTCCCCCACCCCCACGGGGCTCTGAAGCACGACGAGGCAGCAGACGCCACCCTGCAGCAGAGGGAAGGCCTGCTGTGTTTCCGCTCCGAGAAGATTCGGACTGTTTAGGTTCCTATTTGGAGGAAAAGGAAAGTATCTGCCCTCAATCTTGAAAAGAGAATTAGCAGGCCCTTTAAAATGTCAAGCTAGAAGGGAAGCAAAGTTAATTCTATCAAGAGTGGCTCTTTATGGCACAGTGACCTACAAGCTGTCACCTTCCGGAGGCCCCATGTTTCTCCCACCGGTCATCTGACACCTTCTCGGGTGTTGGCGTGGCTTTGTTACTAAGCCCTATCGTGTGAAATGCTTAAAGTTCTCACATGACATCAAGAAGCTGAAGGCTACAAAAACTAAGACGGTCTGAGAGGCCCTACCTTCCCCGTTGCTGCTCTTACTATTTTGAGAAGAGTCACATACCCCGGGCTATAAGAAAAAAATCACACACTCGCCTATACTGTTCGCGACCCAGAAGCAAGGTACAGAGGACAGCATGGATGCGGCTGCCCCCACACCCACCCAGGCAATGGGCGCTCACCCAACGTGCTCCCCCAGGCCTAACTCTAGAATATGCCCACTTCTTTCTCACTTGTGCTCAACTTCTCTAGAGCCCCACTTCCTTTCACCTCGATGGACTTTCCTACTGCAACTCTGCAGGAAGCTCTCTGCCTACAGGTGGGCACAAAAAGCCCTGGTTTCAGCAATGGCCAGTCAGAGTTCTGAGTATCTCCTCCAACTCTCCAGCTCACAAGCACCCTTAGAAGGGGAGGAAAGTGGGACGCCTGGGTGGCTCAGTGGGTTAAGCAGCTGCCTTGGGCTCAGGTCATGATCCCACCGTCCTGGGATCGAGTCCCACATCGGGCTCCTTGCTCGGCAGGGAGCCTGCTTCTCCCTCTGCCTCTGCCTGCCGCTCTGCCTGCCTGTGCTCCTTCGCGCGCTCTCTCCCTCTCTCTGACAAAGAAGGGGAGGAAAGTTCTGGGGATAATCCCAGGTAACTCGATCCCTCCAACTGCCCACTGCCTCCCTCCTGCAGATGCACACAACTTTCCACCCACTCAACATGCTCCATCACCTGGCACAGAGGCGATACCATCGCCTCCCCTGTAAGCTCCACCTTCTAGAACTGGCTCTAGGCTCTACTGACTCAAGGTTTCTATTTTCAGGTCTCTCCTGAAAGCCTTGTTTTCTTGTGTGTCTGTGCCTCTAGATTCCCGGCTCTCGTTTTCAGCTTAGTTCAATCAGTAGCCTTGACTGTAGTAGGGCCTCAAAAGGTCAAGCAGGGTTGGTTCCAGTAGGGCCAGCACTGGCTACCTAATCCCAACACGACTCAGGAA
Organism: Taxidea taxus jeffersonii; assembly: GCA_003697995.1. Taxonomy (NCBI): domain Eukaryota; kingdom Metazoa; phylum Chordata; class Mammalia; order Carnivora; family Mustelidae; genus Taxidea; species Taxidea taxus. The sequence continues at coordinate 45,015 of ML106640.1, read as the reverse complement.
TTTCGCAGATGACAGAGTCTATGTATCACATGACTTAGAGAGAAGCAGAGGCAACAACACAGGATGAAGAGGAAATCAAGAGGCAGCCTTTGGTGCTACGGTCTTGAATTAAGAGAGACCTCGTCACCAAGCCTTTGCTGAGCACCTACAGAAGGTTAACGACACGAGTCAAGTACCCTGTACAATACTATTCAGTCAGTCAATGATGGAACGAAAAGAAAACGAGTACACAGCACACGAGGCCATGGGAGGCCATGGGACTACATAGAGTCCAAGACTCAGGGGCGCCTGGGTGGCTCAGTGGGTTAAAGCCTCTGCCTTCGGCTCAGGTCATGATCCCAGGGTCCTGGGATCGAGCCCCGCATCGGGCTCTCCGCTGGGCGGGGAGCCTGCTTCCTCCTCTCTCTCTGCCTGCCTCTCTGCCTGCTTGTGATCTCTGTCTGTGGAATAAATAAAATCATTAAAAAAAAAAAAAGAGTCCAAGACTCAGAGCCTACCTTTGGGGAACTTATGCTCTTCTGGTGCCACTTATGTGAATTAAACAGAGCAAAAGCTTAAGAGTGTAATTATATAATTTGGATCAAAATGAGTTTAAAAACAAACTCATTACTTCTCTTTCCTGACTTCCCCATTTCTGTAAATGGTGCTTCATTCAAAAGCTCGCTCTGCCCTCATGCCCAGGTATCCGGATTTGAACCCCCATTGCTGACTCTTTCCTTCTCACCCACTTCCAGAAGCCCAGGGTCCTTTCCTTCTCAACGTCTTTTTAAATCTCTCCCTTTCTTACTCCTGCCCTCACACCTCCTTACTTCTTCACCTGCTTCCAGAACTTCTGCTCCTTGGCATCCTATATAAAACCGCTATACTGATCCTCCTAAAAACACGGATTTCACCAGGTACAGTTAAGAATGGGGACCTGATAACTGTCGAAATTCAAACTTCTTGGGCTGGAATTCCAGCTTTTCTAGAATTTGGTTCTAACTTCCCAGCTTCTTCTCCCACCACACTCATTCCTACAGGAGCTCCCGAAGTCATCAAGAGACAGTCTGTGGCAAGGAGAATCTGGAATGGGTCTTAAAGCATTTAGTTGAGCAAAGGGGAAGAGGGCTTCTGGGGAACAAGAACAGAGTGTATTGGGGGACAAGAACACCTGACTTACCACAGCAAGGAGACTCTCGGGAAGCCACAAAGAGGCGGCAGTAGGTGTGCAGCGGTGGAGTGATCTGATTATACAGAAGTGCTCTTCTGGGAGCAGAATGCAGAGTGGACGGAGGGGGGGTAGGGAGACACTTGAGGCACTGGGCCAGCTAAGGCTTCTATAATTCTGGCAAACCATGGAGTGACAAGGATCTAGACTAAGATAGTGCTAAAACCCAAACACTGGTTCATTCAACTGAGAAAGTTCACACCAATAAGTCATAAGAACTGTGAAGGTGAACAACGGACAAGAATGGAATCTTAAAAAGAAAAAAGAATGGAAAGAATCTTAACACCGCCCCTAATGTCACTCTAATTATTGGGGAAGATCAAAGGCCAGCCTCAGCTCCAGTGTCTACAGATACCATCCCCCTTTCCCACTCACCACTTCCACGCCCTCAAAAACAAGCCCATCCTTCTCCTATTTCAAAATACAACTCGAAACCTAGCCTATTAAACTCAGCTTGGGTCAAATTTCTCCAACGTCCCCATTATTATCTATGAATCAAATCGATTCCAGTGTAGTTATATCTGGTTGGATGGCTCCGGGCAAGTGGTTTGATTACAGTCAGGGTGTCCTCTTTTTGCAAAATTGTGACAGCAGTACCTACATCGCGAGGATACTGGATCAATGAATTAAAGGAATGTCTTTGGAGCACTCTGAGCTCCTTAGAGAACAGTCCCCTATACACGGAGGACTTTATGCTTGCAACTGCAGATTTTGCAAACATAACCTAGGTTCAACCACCTGAAGGGGGTTTCTTATTAAGAAAGGTCAGGGGGAAAAAAAAGAAAGGTCAGGCCACTGGAGGAAAGAGCCATCACCTGCAACAGCTCTGGATCTTGCACAAGACCGTCTCCAGGCATCCTGTCTTAGCACTCTAATTTCTGCCTTCACTTAAAGAGGCCTCCAGGGCTCTTCTAAGCCCATAAGAAAGTTAATTTATTAACCCTTCAGCAGAGTACTGTGTGCTAACAAGGTCAACACGTATTTCCTTAATAGCACTATGAATTAGCAATTAAGGCAATAGGCCGCTGTAACTACGGCACTAGGCTGCGCTCCTCAGCTCTGCTCGGAATGTTCCCTACAAATGACTAGCGAGAACGTTCAAGTGTGTGTCCCCAACACGGACATCACCAAACCTTGGACACTGCAGGAAAAGGAGCTGTTCTTTATCCCTTTTTGGATTCTCCCACTTCAAACATTCTGCCTGCGCGAGGCGGCCCCTTGTCAAATACAAGGTCGCAATTCCGAAGCTGTGTTTGCTCAGCGGCACCCACGGCTCCCGGAGTTTCGGCCCAAATCCGGAGGCACTGGGGCCCCGCAGGCACGGCGGCGCGCGGCCCCACCACAATCTCCCCAAATCGCCGAGGCCGTGTCAGCCGGAAGCACTTGGCTGGCGCTTCCCCGGAGCCCGCGGAGGCCCGGACCCGACCCAAGCTCACGCGGCCGCGCGCAGAAGTGGGAGGCGGCGCCGGGCGGGGGCCGGGACGCCCTGCTGGGGAAGGGGCGTGATCACGGAAGGCTCGCGGCCAGGGCGAGCTCAGGCGCGGGCCGCTAGGCGACGCCGCCGCGAGCCCCTGAGCGCGGAGGGGGGCGGAGGGGGGCGGAGTGGGGGCTCGAGGGCAGACAGAAGCGGCCGCGGCTACTCACTCAGCCAGGACTCCAGGCTCTCCCCTTCCGCCTCCGCCATATTGCAGCCGCCCGGGCCGGCCCAGCGGCCTCAAACCTCGCGAGAACCTGTGAGAGACGAGCCGGGGCGGGGCCTGCATGGGGGCCTGAGAGGAGAGAGCCGGCCCGCCTAGGGTTGCGTCGGACTGCGGTGGGTAATGAGACGCCGAATGTTTCCTTTTGGCTCTTGCCTTTCGACCTTGGAGTGAGAGACTCTTAACGCCCGGTTGAATGCAGGGACGCACAGATTTAGGACCCTGCTTAGCCTTTCCCCCCGTCTCCCGTCACTCGCTCAGGCACGCTGAAGGCAGCCTTCGTGGGGTCCTCGTGGCCAGCCAAGATGGCTGCCCCCGCGGGAAAGGTTGCGCGATGGTGGTCGGTCCTGGCGCTGGGCCTGCGGAGTGCTGTCCCGCGGCTTCCAGGGTGAGAGGGCGGTAGGAAGCTGGGGTGCCGCTTGGGACTTCACGGAGAGACCTGTTGGGAAGGAAAGGGCCACAGGCAGACCGGGCGAGAACCTGGAGAGAGCCTGCGGGCCAGGATACCTCGGTCCAAACCTCTGAACTGGCTGCGTGACTTCGAGCCATTGTGAAGGCGTAGCGATTGTCCCCCCCGCCGGACGGGGTTCTGAGTCGAAGCTGAAAGCGCGCCCTTACCAAAGAGCTCAGAGCTGAGATTTTCAGGGGGCGGGAGGCGGAGATGCTTAGGCAGGGCGCCTGTCCTCTGGTTCAGGACCTCACCTTGCCGTTGGCACTTGACGAGAGGGAGACTTTCCTGGCTTGTGGGGGGAGGTCTTCCCACCTCTTAGGACAAGAGCCAGAAAGATTGTGTTCAGGTTTGCCCAGCGGTCTCCGTGCCTCTCGTCGGCGGGCTGGCCAACATGCCCATTATTAAGTCAAGCCTTTTCACTTGTGGAGTCAGCTTTTGCCGGCCTCTTCCTCTTCCCCGCTCTTAGGCTAACCCAGGTGAGGTGGAGCCGCTATAGTCCTGAATACAGGGATCCACGGACTGACAAGGAGTATTACCGCAAGCCCTTGGCCGAGCTGACTGAGGAGGAGAAGTGTGAACGGGAACTCAGGAAGACTCAGCTTATCAAAGCTGCCCCAGCAGCGAAAACAAGCTCTGTGTTTGAAGACCCCGTGATCAGGTTAGATGGAAGCAAACAATATTGTTCCAAGGACTGGGGCTGTAGCAGGGAGGGTCTACAGTAAGGATTGGGATACAGCCTGGGAAATCTAAGCATTTTTGTTTTTCTACTTGAAGTAAATTCATCAACATGATGATGAAAGGAGGAAACAAAGTACTGGCCAGATCCCTCATGACACAGGTAAATAGCACGTCTCTCCTGCCTGCTTGCTTATACCTTTGTCCGTGGCTCTTTCAGTTTAGCATAAGAAAAAACAGGTTCATATACTTGCCATTAGAATTACCTTTCCTCTGTGGGGCACCTGGGTGGTTAAGCATCCAACTCTTGATCTCAGCCGAGGTCTTGGTTTCAGGGTTGTGAATTTGAGCCCCATGTCGGGCTCCACGCCGGGCATGGAGACTACTTAAGGAAAAAGAAAAAAGAAAAAAGGAATTACCTTACCTGGGATACTTGGGTGGCTCAGTCAGTCAAGTGTCTGCCTTAGGCTCAGGTCATGATCCCAGGGTCCTGAGATGGAGCCCCACACTGAGCTCCCTGCTCATCAGGGAGTCTGCTTCTCCCTCTGCCTCTGTCCCTCCATTCATGCTCACACTCAGTCTCTCCCAAAATTCCTGGGGGAAAAAAATGATCCCTGTGTATGTGTGTGGAAGTGGTAGCTATAATGAAGGCTGGTAGGCGTCAGAACCACCATTCACTCCCCCAATCACAAGTCTCTGTGGTCATTCTCCAGGGAAGATGAGGCCTTTAAGAACTTTGCCTTAGGGGCATCTGGGTGTCTCAGTGGTTAAGCATCTGCCTTCGACTCGGTGGTCCTGGGATGAACCCCTGCACTGGGCTCCCTGCTCAGTGGGAGGCTACTTCTCTCTCTCCCACTCCCCCGCTTGTATTCCATCTCTCACTTGTCTCTCTGTCAAATAAATAAAATCTTTAAAAAAAAAAAAATGAGACGCCTGGGTGGCTCAGTGGGTTAAAGCCTCTCCCTTTGGCTCAGGTCATGATCTCAGGGTCCTGGGATCGAGCCCAGCATAGGCCTCTATGCTCGGCAGGGAGCCTGGATCCCCCCCTCCTCTCTCTGCCTACTCGTGATCTCTGTCTGTCAAATAAATAAATAAAATATTTTTTTTTAAAAAGTGCTGAGAGAGGGGCCGCACTGTCCTAGAGAAACAGGGTGACAGAGGAGTAAAGGGCAGAGTACTAGTTCAGCTGGATAAACCCTTCAGGGAGCCCAGGGCAGCATCTTCCAATGTCTATCCCTTTGCAGACTCTGGAAGCTGTGAAAAGGAAGCAGTTTGAGAAATATCATGCTGCTTCTGCTGAGGAACAGACAACCATCGAACGCAACCCCTACACCATCTTCCACCAAGCTCTGAAAAACTGTGAGCCTGTGATAGGGCTGGTGCCCATCCTCAGAGGCGGCCATTTCTACCAGGTGAGCGGTCAGGGCCGGAAAGCAGGGCTCCCTACCCATGGAACAAGCTGGTAGTGGTTGGGTGGGGAGCACTTGGGAGTGGGAAGGCCCAGAGTTGGGCTAAGATTGATAGTTTTGTAGGGACCAGGTTCTGTCGGGGTCCGCCAGCCCCGCCACGCCCCCACCCCTGCTTCCCTTCCATCCGCGATGCCGTATTGTAAGTTGTCAGCCTCTCGTGGTGAGGGACGTGTAGAATTCATCTTTGTACACCAGCATCTAGAGTAGCACTTGACCTGTAACTGGTGTTTTGTTGCCATTTCTTGAACTCAGCAAGGCTCTCTCCTGGCATTTAATTCTGTGTCATTGTCATAAGCCAGTGTTCTCCACTTCTGCTTTTTTAATGTAAACTTCATAAGGGTGGAGACTCGTTAACGTCTGGGTCCCTAGTGGTACCTGGCATATAATGGCGTCTAGCAAATGATTCTGGACAAGAGGGGCTTGTTTTTAGGCACCCGTGATCTGAACTGGCTGAGTCACCCCAGCTTGATGGGGCTTTTTCCAGCTGATGCTAACAGGTGAGGGCCCCCAGGGCTGCGGGGGGCTCAAGAAGCCAGGCCCCTCGGGAGTGTTGTCAGAGCTGGCCCAGAGGGAGCCTGTGGCCATTCCTTAGCGCTCAGGGCAGAAGGAGGCTGCCGCCATGACAAGGTCTTGGACCGACTTGCCGTGTCTTCTCCCATCCAGGTCCCTGTGCCACTTCCTGAACGGCGTCGTCGCTTCTTGGCCATGAAGTGGATGATTACTGAGTGCAGGGAGAAGAAGCACCGGCGGACGCTGATGCCGGAGAAGTTGTCACATGAACTGCTGGAGGCTTTTCACAACCAGGGCCCTGTGATCAAGAAGAAGCATGACATGCACAAGATGGCCGAGGCCAACCGTGCCCTGGCTCACTACCGCTGGTGGTAGGGGGAGGAGCGGCGCTCTGCTTCAAGAGACAGTGGGGGCCACTGTCACAGCGAAAACCCCTTGTGGGTGAAGTAGTTCCTTTTTAAGGGCATGCAGGCCTTGTAAGGGGGGAGCAGCATATTTATGCTCGTTACTCCTTTCTTTGGGGGCTAGAACTTGCTTTTCCTGTCCCAGCTCTTATAAAGCGGGAACGTATCAATTTGGATTTTCCCCCAGGAACTTCGGGCCCATCCAGTTTCTCTTCCTCTATTCGGGGTAGAACTTTGGAAGATATGAAAGGAAGCAGTTTTAATGTTAGAAAAGGTTTATTAGAAAATTCTCGCCCTGAACTGGTGTCACACGTGCGGTGGTACCTGCCATTTACTAAAATCGACTGGAAATTTATTTCTGAAGTGGTCCTTGTACAAAATGTATAAAAAGCAATTTCTGGTGTGACTTGTGCTCTGCTCCTCAGTATCCCAAAGTATACCACCAGTAGCTATGGGTACCCCTTTTACAGATGGGGAGACTAAGGCACCAAGATGGCTGTTGCTCCAGTGGTTACACAGTGCAGTGGGGGTTGGAAGCTGCCTCTCTCTGCCTGGCCCAGGCTGGAGGTGATTGGGGGAGAGGCTGATGGGACGGTAGGGGCAGGTCTGTTCGGTGTCTTCCCTGGTCCCTGAACCCGGGAGGGACGGTGCTCAGGGCAGGACCGCCGCCTGAGTGGGAAACCCCTATGAGCTGTTCAAGGTCTGGCAGGGACAGTCCTCGGGACGGGCTGGTGCTGCTGGTGAGGCAGCCTGAGCCGGAAACCTAGTCGGAGACCTCACTGTAGTAATACTTGTGGGCAGCCGGGGTCGTCTTCCAGCCGGCTGCCCGAAATTCGATGATCTCCAGCAGCAGCAGCTGGGCCAGGGAGCTGAGCCCGCTTGGGAGCAGGAAGCCATCTCGGATCAGGACAAAGAGCTCATCCATGCGCTGTCGATTCATATTCTCCAGCTGCTCCCCCACGCGGTGCAGCTGCAGCACCAGACAGTCTACCTGCAGGGGGCGTGGGAGGTGACCTTGGGGCGCACACAGCCGCCTTTCCAGACCAGCACTGCTCCAGCTCTGCCTCCTCCAGTCCTGCTCCTGGCACCCGATGGGTGTTCCCCACATCTTACGTGAAAGGAGACCAGTTCGGAACTTGCCTAAGGTCTCCCAGGCCAGGCTGGATGCGGGGCTTGTCTCTAAGCTGCTGCTTAACCCAGCCCCCACCCACCCACCCCCCACCCCCCTGGCCCCACCCGGCTCTGCATTTCTGGGCCATCTGTATCCACAGCTGGATTCCTACCACAGGTTGGGTTTTCTGTTGGGAAGAAAGCGTCTGAGCCTGTAGGTTTTGGCTGCTCTCTGTTCTGAATAAATTCCAAGCCTGGCAGCTTGTCCTGGAACTGAGGACAGGCCTTGAATAGCCCCACCAGGTTCCTGCCCTGGGAAGTGACCCTCGGACGCCTCCAGGGACAGTGGGCCGGTATTCTGAGCTGAGCCAGGGACGGCCCACCTCCACAGCTGCCTGAACCTGGGTCACCCACCTCCTCCTCCTTGCTCAGACTGTCAGGCTGGGCCAGCCGGAAGAGGCAGTCATAGACGGGGTTCACCAGGGCCATCATGGGCATGTTGTTCACCTGTCGGGGGAGAGCGGGGAGGGGCCAGAGCACTGAGCAACTGAAGGAGACCAGCTCAGCTGTCTCTGCCTCCCAGGGTGGCTCCTGGGGCCTCACCCTCAGGTAGTCAAAGATGTTGCAGATAAAGGTGACGTAGCAGACCCAGCCCTGCAGAGACCGGGCTCGCAGCTGCTCCCGAGCCTGGTACTCCTGCTGCAACCGGTTGAGGAGTCCCCGTCGGAAGACACTCTGGCCTGCTTGCTTGCTCTCAGCCTGTGAGCCAGGGGAAGGGCGGTGAGCTGGTGGGGGGGTGATGGTGGTGAGGCCTTGGTGACCCCCACTCAAGTTTCAGCAGCTGAGGACTGTCGGGTCTGACTCTCCACCTCTGCCCTGCTGGTCAGGCCTCCTGCCCTCCACTGCAGCCTTTCCAGAAGCGTCTCCCCACTTCTCTACCAGTCCCAGCCCACCTGAATGATGGCATAGCACATGCGTCCTGCTTCTTTGCTGAACACACAGTCGTGCAGAGAATGGTCCACAATCACATTGGCCACCTTTTCCAAGTCCACGGCACCTGGATCTAGGATAGAGATAGGTGGGGAGTCTAGAGCTGCTAAATTACCACATCTGTCTCCCCTTGCTTCTAAGAAGGATTTGAGATGTTTTTATAAAATGGCGCTCCCGAGATATGCTTACATTTAAAGAGACCAGACTTCCCAGCTCCACTGGGAGACTGATGGCCAAGATATGTGGCTGTTAGAGACTATCAAAGGACGCTAGTTTTTAGGGCACATATTTCCTGGCACTGGGTTGCGGAAGGAGCACTGAATAACAATGTATTTGACAGCAATTTCAGGGAAGAAAGTGTTTTTACAACACACATACATGAGCCCCCAACAAGGGCAGGCTAGGCAGGGCCTCCCCAGCAGGCTTAGCTTGGTATGTGATGGGCTTTACTAATTGTTAGCTGAGTCAAACTCCTGAGGGCTGCAGAAGGCACCGATCCAGGACAATGACTGCATCTCCTCTGCCAAGCAGAGTGCTTCATCCTGTCCCAAGTCAGCCAGCTCTGCACATTCAAGACGGCCTGCTGTGGCGACGCAGAAGCCAGGTCCAATTCAAGGGCTCAGGAGACAAGAATTCTGTTCTCTGTGCCCCACCCCACTCCCATGGGTACTTAAACTTTAAAAATGGCTTTACTGTCCGAAAGGTGACTCCATGATTCATACTTTCAATTACTGGCCTAAATGTAGCTTGTCCTGACTTCTATTCTCAGAAAGCAAAGGGAAAGGGTTGGTTGGGCATTCCCAGGCTAAGGCTCAGGCCTCCAGGCCCGTCCCCCTGGCCCCTTCTCCCCAGCTCAGGGCTCTCATGCTCACCTTTGAGTGCTGTCTTCAGCAGCTGCTGAGTCTCTGCATCAAAAGACTGGATTTTATACTCCTCTCTACCAGGATCCCCCATGACCGTTCAGCCCCAGCAGCTCTTTACTGAGGTGGGACTAATGACAGCACCTGGGGAGGAGGAGAGGGGAAGGGAGAGACCTCAGGTGTGCAGCGCGGGGTCAGGGTTTCTAGTTCTGCAGGCTCCGGCCAGGGCTGGCCAGCGCTTGGGACAGATGCTCCCAACCAGTCCACTGCCTTGGTTGGTCGGCTGAGGGCCCAGCAAGCTTGGCCTCTGGTGGAGACTGGGCACCAGCCAGGCACCTGCTGCTGTTTAGGAACCCCTGTAGCTTCTGGGATTACAGGAGCCTAGAGAGGTGAAGGTGAACGTGCCAACCGTCCAGTCTCCACAGAAGGCGGGGATATTCTCCGTTGATACTAAGGTTGGGGTGCGATGAGCTGCGCTGCAAGTGTGGACTGGGGCATATCAGACACTCCCCCTGCCTATGGAAACCGGCCTGGAAGCTGCGGCCCCAGCTTCAAGGGGACACGTCTGTCCCAGCAAGGTTCCAATCCCCCGGCCCCGACCCTTCCTTCTGCTTTGGTCAGTCTTTCTCAGTCCCCAAACCCGCCCCTCCAGCCCTCGGCCTGGCCTGTGTGGGCGGGTGCGGGGCCCCGAACTGCTCCTGTCTTGGCCAACTTCTCCCCGGGACGGACTGGTTAAACTGGCTTTCCGGGCGGCGGAAACCCGGCCTTGCCCACTCAGGACTCCTAATTCCTGAGCTCCATTCTGGATCCTTCCTCTTAAAGAAGAGGGGAGCGGGATGACGCGTCTCCTAGATGCAGTCCCTGTTGGAGTCCGGTCTCCCGGCGCGATGCCTCCTCGGGGATCTCCAGAACCAGGCAGCTTCCCCAAGCTTGGAACGCCTTTCCGGGCGGGGCAGGACAGCCGTCCCGGGTCCCGCGGGCGGGAGAGGCGGAGCCGTGCGAGAGGAGCGCCGGGACCCACCTGCTGGGCCGGCACCGCGCCCGCGTACCCGGAGGCCGCTCGGCGGGCATGGTGCGCGCGCCCCCCGTCCGCCGCGCTGCAGAGCTGGAGCGACCCGCCGGGCCTCGCCTCGGCTTAGGTCACTTCCGAGCACGGCGCCGGGGCGGGGCCAGCGCGAAGGGGGGCGGGGCCAGCCCCGGGATGGGGCGGGGCCTCCCCGCCAGCGCCACCTGCCGGAGTCCCGGCGACGTTCTCTTCGTCGTGCGGGTTCCGAAGGTCGGTGGCTGGGCAGAGGGGAAGGCCGTCGTCGTCGCCCCCACCCTGTCCTTACTCGACTCGTCCGCACCAGGCCGGACCTTCCTCGGCCCAGAGGAAACCCTCAGTCGCCAGTGGTGGCGCCCCCTCCCCGCGCCCCACAATCACGCCCGGGGCTCCGGCCGCGCGTCAGTGGGGGAGCCTGCGGCAGGGCAAGCGTGGCTGGAGGGGCAGGAACTCATAGGCGGCGGCCACCTGCCCTCCACTTCTACCCCCTACGCGAGACAAGGCAGGGGGCCCTGTAAGGGTTGGATCAACAACCCCCCACACTCCCTCTCCTATTCCAAATACAAATGGTACTGGCAAAATAGGTGAAAATCAATGAGCCAGCTCCAGAATAAGGACACCCCACCCCCACAACCCCCGTTAGCTTGCCGCCGCCGCCAGGTGCTGCGAGTGACAAGTCGAACAAGGCCCTGACCCGGTCTTGGCTGTGGCTGGGGAAGAGGCGCGGGCCCAGCAGCCGAGGGCCATCCCTGACGCCAGCCCGGCGCTGCAGGAGGGCAACCAGAAGGGGCTGGAAGGGCGCAGACAAGTGTCCATGGTGGTTTCCTGTTGCCAGAGCTCTCTCCTGAGAGAGGCGCCTGGGTGGCTCAGTGGGTTAAAGCCTCTGCCTTCCGCTCAGGTCATGAACCCAGGGTTCTAGGATGGAGCCCCACGTTCGGCTCTCTGCTCAGCAGGAAGCCTGCTTCCTCCTCTCTCTCTGCCTGCCTCTCTGCCTACTTGTGATCTCTGTCAAATAAATAAAATCTTAAAAAAAAAAGGGGGGGGCTAGCAGAAGTGGTCACCAGGAAATAGATGAGAAAGGGCAGCTGCAGCCAATTAATGAATAGGAGAGATGAAGAGAATAAAGTTTACTTTATTCCACTAAAGTGGAATTAAAAAAAAAAAAACATTCATGCAGCTGCTTTCCTACAGCCCCAAGCCTAGGCCTCCAGGGCCCCAGACCTTGTGGGTGTTGGAGCTCCCCCTACCCCCAGCCTGGGCCTCCATAATCAGCAGCCAGAAGCAGGGAAGCTTCAAGATTCAGACGCATCACAGAGCTCCAGGCCGGAGCCAGTTCTGATGACAGAAGGGGTCCGAGGGCCGTGACACCCCCACAGGTCTGCTTCTGCCCCTGCTTTCCTCCTAAGTCCACGCAGAGGCTGGACTGGAGCCCAGACTGAGGGCAGGGTGAAGTCCTGCAGCAGCTCTGGTGCTTCTCCGTCCTGACTCCCCCCACAGAGGGACCCCGCAGGCCAGGCTCCCCGGGGTGGGGGGTGCGTTCTGGAGATTTCCTGGGCTCGCCCCCTAACTGCAGTTTTTCGTCTGTGCCTAGACCAGCAGCTGTGGGACAACCCCCACCCCGAGACACCACTGCCCTCAGCAGGCTGGCTGCTCAGGCCTTTCCTCTACCACCCCTTCATGAGGCTGCTCCAGAGCTGTGGCCCTCCTGGGGTGACAGAGGACACACAGAGCACCACGGTGAGCCCAGGAGGGGGACACCGAGCAGGTAGCTGCTGTCAACTGGCCCAGCTGTAAGGCTCCCGCCCCACCCCCATGGAAGGGGAGTGACCCCAGGTAGACTGGGGGGAAAGGCCACAGCCTTCACCCACAGCTCCTCCCCATCAGCACAGCCCCCCACTTCTTGTGGGCCACTGAGATCGGTTTTCCCCAGAGACCCTCAGCCATGCTCCGTCCCACCGAGGGAGAGAGAACAGCCTGAGCGGGATGTCACAGGAGGACCGGGGCATGGGGGTGTGGCTATGAGGTGACTAAGTCTTCCCCCCAGGACCAGAAGCAAAGCTGTATGAGGGATGCAAGTACTGAGAAAAATAGAATCTGAGGAAGGCCAGGGTTCCCCCCTTCATACTTTGTGCAGAGGGATGTGATGTGGAAAGGAAGATGGAGTGAAATAAGGAATATGCTTTTAGCTTCAGTGTGTATTACATTAGCTGGTGGGAGGAGGCGCACACACAAGAGGACCAGGCCCCCGCAAAGGGCCCAATCCCAGCCCTCAGGCTCTAGCCGTGGCCTCCCATCCCCAGAGCGCGGATAGGTCTCTGGGCAGAAGGTGCTGGAAGTGCAGGGTGGCCACTGCTGCCTTTCCTACGGGCTGGACCACATAGGAAAACCACCTTCTGACCACTGTGGCTACATCCCCACAGGACAAGTCTTGCCTTCTCCCCGAGAAAGCGCTTGCCCTTCTAGTGACGGCCGAGCTGGCTGGCAGGCTCTCAGTGCAACAAGAGAGGATAGAGGAGTCCGCCTTCCTTTGGGGGACCGCCCTTCCTCCCCTCGGGGCTAGCTGTCCACCTTCTTCATGTGGTGGAAGAGGTTACAGAAGAGCTCATACCAGAAGAACACGAAGCCGGTGGAGAGAGCAGCCTTCAGCAGGCTGGGGGACAGGCCCTTGAAGAGGCCCACAGGGCCTTCCTCTCGCAGCACCTGCTGGGCACAATCTAGGAGGCCCCTATAGCTGCGAACCTGGGCAGAAGAGGAGGACAAAGAGAGTGATTAACACACGGAGGTCGACTCTGTCCTTCCGTCAGTCCAGCACCCGGCACCTCAGAGCTCCTGCTCCACACGTGCTGGACACAGCGGCGGATACAAAAAGGACAGAGTAGTTAACCTTTGCTTTCCCTCGCAAGCAGACCAGTAATTCGGACTTAGCAGATGCAGTGCGCGGAAATCAGCACTGGGCAGAGCTCCTACAGACCGGGCCTCTTAAGGACCCTTTCCCCCAGCCCAGCAGGCCCCCTTGGGCAGCAGATCTGAACCCGGCCCTCGTTAGCTCTGGCTTCTGGTCTGGCCTTCTCCGTCGGCCACACACCGCGGCCAGACTCACGTCCCCGTGACTCAACTCCCCTCAAGCACCACTCTCGCCACGTCTCCACTAACTCCCCCTTGTGATGACAGTGACATTGGAAAGAATCAAGGGGCACCTGGCTGGCTCAGTTGGTAGAATGTGGGACTCCTGATCTCGGGTCATGAGTTCAAGTCCCACACTGGGCATAGAACTTACTTAAAAAAAAGAAGAGAGAGAAGAAAAAAGAATCAAATCCAAGCTCCACAGCCTGGTGTTCAAGGTGTTGCTCCATTTGGCCTCAACTTCCCTCCCTGATCTTCCATCACCCCCCACCCGTCCTCCCACCAAACAGGCTACAAAGTGTGTTAGGAGCAAGGCTCTCTCCTCTGCCCTGGGCTCCCACCAACTGTCCCTGGGCAAGTCTAACCATTAGGGCAAACCTAAACCATTCCCTCCAGACAAGTTCCTAAGTGGAATAAGGAGATTATAAAATTTTGTATTGCACCTGGTGTTAAAACGTACATGTGGGGGCGCCTGGGTGGCTCAGTGGGTTAAGCCTCTGCCTTCGGCTCAGATCATGATCCCAGGTCCTGGGATCGAGCCCTGCATCCGGCTCTCTGCTCAGTGGGGAGCCTGCTTCCCCCTCCCACTCTGCCTGCCTCGCTGCCTGCTTGTGATCTCTGTCTGTCAAATTAAAAAATATATATATTAAAAAAATAAATAAAACGTACATGTGTGTGTTTATGCAAAGAAACAAAACGATAGCCAAAGCTTCCGTGTCATTATCTCTGGGCGGGTGGTACTGGGAGCTCCGGATCAGTTTTACCTGTCTGTCCCGGGATTTCTCTGAATTTCCGACACAGACGTATTACAACTAACTCAATAATTTCCCTTCCCCCAAGGAAGGGGTCCTCCCTCCCTCGCAACTCCCCTTCCCGGAGCACCCCTCTTTTCTGACCACTGTCAGGCATGTTCCCTCCCGCCTGGGAGCCTGGTTCTCCCCCTTGCCCCACCCCCAGCCCACCACTGGACGGCGCCCCAAAGCGGCCTGTGAAAATCCGGTTGAGACTAAGGAATGACTATCAACAGTACAACATCAAAAAAAACAACAACAAAAAACAGTACAACATCACCCACGATGGGGGCTTCTGCGAATGACAAAGCCTTCTAGTGCCTTTAAAATATAATTTACTGGATCAGGTTCCATTCGCCCCTCTCCAGGAGCCCCTACAGCATAAACGAAACAACCCCACGCACTGGTGGGAGTCTCCTCTGTGTTCTTTAGTATTCTGGGGACCTATGCCTTCTTAAGGTTTTATTCATTTGAGAGAGAGAGAGAGAGAGAACACGCTTGAGCTCAAGGGCAGGGGAAGGGCAGAGGGAGAGGGACAGGCAGACCACCAAGCACAGAGCCCAACGTGGGGTTGGACCCACGACCTCGGTATCACAGCCTGAGCCGAAACCAAGAGTCAGACGCTCAAACAACTGTGCCAACCAAGCACCCCGGGGACCTTTTTTTTTTTTTTATAAGTTAATAGGATTTTTTTTTAAAGACTTTTATTTATTTGACAGACAGAGATCACAAGCAGGCAGAGAGGCAGGCAGAGAGAGAGGAGGAAGCAGGCTGTCTGCAGAGCGGAGAGCCAGATGCGGGGCTCGATCCCATGACCCTGGGATCATGACCCGAGCCGAAGGCAGCGGCCTTAACCCACTGAGCCACCCAGGTGCCCTCCGGGGACCTTTCTTATGTGATTATATTCTTTCTCCCAAACTGAACACTTTCTTTTTTCTTTTTTTACTTGAAGCGGGCTCCCCGCTGGGCGTTCAACATGCGGCTGAACTCACCACACAGAGATCAAGACCAAAGCTGAGCTCAAGAGTCAGACGCTTAACCTACTGAGCCCCCAGGCACCCTGAACTGAACACCTTTTAAGAGCAAACCTGACCCCTCCTTCTCCTGGATCACCCCACGGTGTCCCACATGCACAGGGCGGTGTGTGGTTTCTCCCGTGTGTTTGGGGATCCCCAGGGACAGGCTGCGGGGGCTAATGCTGAGCAGTGGGCAGGTGAGGGGGCAAGGCTCAGAGCTCCCTGCAGGGGGAGGGAGGACTCACCTGGCCGAAGGTGGCTCGAGCCTGCTCAAAGCCTCTGACCTGCAGCCGTTTCTTGAAGAGGTCCAGGGGGTACGTGAGGGTCTTGCTGATGACCCCAGCTCCGCTGCCACACAGCAGGTTTTTGAGGTTCTCTGAACCAAAGTGGGGTGGAGGGGGGAAAATGAGGGAAGTGCAATCGGGGAAAGACAAGTTCAAGGTCAAGAGCTCTAAGCCTCTACTAGGAAACTAAGAACCACCAACCAGCCTCCTGAATCTGCAAGAACCACACCCGGCCACTCTGGGCCCAGATGGTAGTAAGAGTAAGGCGGGAATGGAGGTGGGAGCCTGCAGGCTGTGCGGTGTGACTCGGTTCAAGGCGTGGGAGGAAATAAATGTCCTCGGTACCACACCTGGGGCGGCAGGAGCTGAAAGTAAGGGTCCGCCAGCGGCTGGCTCGGTCGGTTTGGTCAACAGCGTGACAGAGCAGGGTTCAGGGGACGGGGATGTCCTAGCCTCTGACAGGAAGGCCTCAGCCCCTCCAGAGAGCAGAAGGAGGTGCTCTGGCTTGGGGGAGGGGGACAGCGGAGACCCGGATTCTCTCGTGTGAGGGCTGTCTCACCGTTCTTCCTTCCCTCGGTGGGCAAGACCCACTCATGCACGTGCTTCAAGGCGCTGTAAAAGGAGAACTGGAACCCAGCGTAGGGGAAGATGGCGATCAAGGTGGGGTTCAAGCCTTTGTAGAAAACCAAGGGGCCCTCGGTCCGGTACATGGTCACCACGGCGTCTCGCAGGGTCTTATACACCTGGACGGCACACAGGCAGCTGGGGTGAGGGCACGCGGGTGATGTGGCCCTAGAACACAGCCCATCACACGCACCTCCCCTCAGCTAAAATCCCAGCCGCCGGGAGCACAAAGTGCTGGACAAAGGGGGCACTTCCAGCAGCCCCCTTCTAGTTATTTACAAGGCCCGTATGTTCACACAAGTGTGCGACAGCGCGAGTCCGAGCACCGCTGCCACCGCATCCCGCAGGACAGCAGAGACGCAACGTCCACCCCCGGGTGACTGGTCACACGCACGCCGACACACCCGTTCCGAAGGACACAGAGCAGCTGCTGAAACAGGATCACACCATCTACACAACTGATGGGGCATAATCCCCCAAACGTATAGCTGAATGGGCACAGCGAGAGGCTGAAGGTGGGCTTAGTGCTCTTGGAAGAAAAAAGTAGGCAGGGATCACCCCCAGGGATACATGAGAAGCGAGGAAGGGCCATCGTGACCTCCACAGAGGGAGAGATGGGGCAGAGAAGAGGGAGATCAACTCTCACCATTTTACGCTACTGGGATTTTCTGCCGTGTGCGT
The DNA here is from genome assembly GCA_003697995.1 of Taxidea taxus jeffersonii. Taxonomy (NCBI): domain Eukaryota; kingdom Metazoa; phylum Chordata; class Mammalia; order Carnivora; family Mustelidae; genus Taxidea; species Taxidea taxus. The sequence goes on along the minus strand of ML106640.1, from coordinate 28,081 downwards.
GTATTTAACCTTTTGTGACCTGTCAACAGGCAATCTCCATGCAGGGAGACCACACGGCACTGATTCTTCTCAGCACCCTTCCATCCCGCACTTTGTTTGCAGGGGACCAGAGAGGCTCTGGGCATGGCGATGAGGGAGGTACTCTGCACCGAGAAGGGTGGACCCTGGCTGCCTCCTCACCTCCTGGCTCCCAGCCGCTGGCAGCCACACTGAAGGATTTCACCCTGGAGACCTCCAAGAAAGGGCCCGGACTCAGAGGAAGGCCACTGGGCAACAAGCCCGCACTGTACCCACAGCCCCACTCTGCTTCTCTGTGCCCCCTTTAACACCAGGCTGGCAGCCAAGGGTCACCAGACATCTGAGGAAAGACTTCATAAGAAAAGGAGACCAGGGCACCTGGCCGGCTCGGTTGCTAGAGTACACGACTCCTCAGGGATCATCAGTTTGAGCTCCGAGGTGGTTACAAAAGACCAAAAACCAAAAAACCCCCAGAGACCAAAATAATCAATGGGGGGAGAGAGGGGCACAGAAATCATGTGGAAGGAAGAGACAGTATAGACAGAAGAAGGAAACTAAAGGAAACAGAGCCAACCACAAAATTGGAATTAATATTCTCAGGCCACAAAGAAGGCATCACCTCCGTGATAAAAGGAAAGGGTCTATTTAAAAATGAGGTAAGAGTGCTCGCTTCGGCAGCACATATACTAAAAATGAGGGAAGAGATGCTTGGCAGCACATATAATAAAATGAGGTAAGAGGGCGCCTGGGTGGCTCAGTCGGTTGGGCGACCGCCTTCAGCTCAGGTCATGGTCCCAGAGTTCCAGGATCGAGTCCTGCATCGGGCTTCCAGCTCCATGGGGAGTCTGTTTCTCTCTCTGACCTTCTCCCCTCTCATGCTCTCTCTCACCCTCTCTCTCAAATAAATAAATAAATAAAATCTTTAAAAATAAATAAATTTAAAAAATAAAAAAGAGGTAAGATTCAGAGGACAAGACAAACTCCTGAGGGAAAAAATCTTTGTGAGTTTGAGTTAGGCAGATTTCCTTTTTTTTTCTTTTTAAGATTTTATTTATTTATTTGAAAGACAGAGAGAGTGAGGAAGAGTGGGAGGCAGAGGAGATAGAATCTGAAGCTGACTCCACGCTGAGCACAGAGCCACATGTGGGGTTCAATCCCATGACTGCGAGATCATGACCTGACTCGACACCAACAGTTGGACACTTAACCCACTGAGCCACCCAGGCACAGAGATTTCTTAGATAAAAAACCCAAAAGCAAAATGCATAAAAGGACAGATTGATAAGTTAAGACTTTACTGGGGTGCGTGGCTGGCTCCATCAGGTAAGCGTCTGCCTTCAGCTCAGGTCATGATCCCAGAGTCCTGGGACCGAGCCCCGCATCGGGCTCTCTGCTCAGTGCAGAGTTTGCTTCTCGCTCCCCCTCCGCCTGCCGCTCCCCCTGCTTGTGCGCACACTCTCTGACAAATAAATAAATAAAATGTTTTAAAAAATTAAAAACATCTGCTCTTCAAAAAACAGACTATAAGGACGTGAAGGCAGCTACAGCCAGGGACACAGAAAAAAATATCTAAAACAAAAACAATAAACCACCAAAATGGGAAAACAATTTGAACAGATTGCTTCGGCCAAGAAGGTGCTCGGAGGGCAAATAAGCACATAAAAAGACATGTCAACATCTCTGTGGTAAAATCACAATGAGATACCCCTATTCACATCTAGCAGAGTGGCTAAGATTTAAAAGAATAAAAAATAGGATCGCCTGGCTGGCTGAGTCCGTTAAGCGCCCAACTCCTGGTTTTGGCTCAGGTCATGACTTTAGGGTCATGAGAGTGAGCCCTGAGTCAGGCCTCTTGCTAGTGGGGAGTCTGCTCGAGACTCTTTCCTTCCCTCTGCCTCTCCCCCTGCTCACAGGCATACTCGTTCTCTGCCTCAAGTAAATAAGTAAATCTTTAGAAAAGAATAAAATTCTGGATGGAACTAGAGACATTATGCTAAGTGAAATAAGTCAATCAGAGAAGACAGTTATCATATGATCTCACTGATAGGTGGAATTTAAGAAACAAGGCAGATGATCATAGGAGAAGAGAGGAAAAGAAAATGAAACAAGACGAAACCAGAGAGGGAGACAAACCATAAGAGACTCAATCCTAGGAAACAAACTGAGGGTTGCTGGAGGGAAGGGGGGTGGAGGAATGGGGTAAATGGGTGACAGGACACTGGGGAGGGTGTGCGTTGTCACAAGCACTGGGTATTATATAAGACTGATGAATCACAGACCTGTACCTCTGAGACAAATAATACACTACGTGTTAATTAATTGAATTTAAATTTTAAAAAATTTTAAAAAAGAATAAAATAAAAACAAAAACCAGGTAACAGTAAGCACTGGTGAGGACTAGGAACAGTGGGAACTGTTGGTGGGAATGCAAAATGGCACAGCCATGTAGGAAGCAGGCTGGCTTTTCCTCATAAAATTAAACATTTTCACCATATAACTCAGCAACCCCACACCCAGGTTTTCACCCAAGAGGAACAAAATGTTCACAAAATAATGTGTTGTGGAGTTTTGTTTTGTTTTAAAGATTTTATTTATTCATTTGAAAGGGAGAGACAGAGAGAGCAGAAGCATGGGGAGAGGCAGAGACAGAGGGACAAGCCGACTCCCTGCTGAGCTGGGAGCCCGACCTGAGGCTCGGTCCCAGGACCTGGAGATCATGACCTGAGCCAAAGGCAGATGCTTAACCCTCCGAGCCACCCAGGTGCCCCTGTTGTGTGTGTGTGTGTGTGTGTGTGCGTTTTAAAGATTTCATTTATTTATCTGACAGAGAGACAACGAGAGAGGGAACACAAGCAGGGGGAGTGGGAGAGGGAGAAGCAGGCTTCCCGCTGAGCAGATGTAAGCGATGTAAGGCTCCTGGGATCATGACCTGAGCCAAAGGCAGACCTCTAACGATGAAGCCACCTAGGCACCCCTTACACAATAATCTGTATGTGAATGTTCATGGTGGTTTTACTCATAATCACCAAATAACTGGAGAATATGCCTGACATCTTCCAACTAACAAACCATGGTAGGGCCACGTGACAGAATACTATGCAGCAAGGAAAAGGAACCAACCACTCACACACGTGGCATGGATTATCTCAAGGCCAGACGCCAAGTGAAGGGCACCTACTCAAACAACTATGTGAGGTGTAATTCCCTGTGTGACATTCTGAAAAAGGCAAAACTTTAGACAGGAGACAGACCAGTGGTTTACAGAGGCAGGCAACGGAGAGGGACTGACTAAAAAGGGGGGCAGGAAGACATTTTGGGGGTGATGGAACTTTTGTTTTATATCTTGATTCTAGTAGTGGTTATGTGACTGTATGCATTCATCAAAAGTCACAAAGGGGTGCCCGGGAGGCTCAGTTGGTTAAGCATCTGACTTGGGCTTGGATCATGATCTCGGGACCCTGGGATGGAGCCCTGCATCGGGATCCATGCTCAGGAGGGTCTACTTGTCCCTCTACCCCTTCTCCCGCCCCCACTTGTGCTCTCTTTCTCTCTCAAATAAATAAAATCTTAAAAAAAAAAAAAGGTCAGACAGCTCTATACTAAAAAGAGTGAATTTTACTGTGTATGTAAGGTATGCTTCAATAAACCGGACTAAAGCAAACCAAAGAGCTGCTGGGAACTAACATGCATCAGCAAACATTTTCTAAATTCAGTAGAGGCCCCAAACAACAGAAGCAAGGAAACCTCCCAGAAAGTAGGACCAAAAAACAGAGTTAAACAATCATAGGGAAAAGAGAAGTCAACCAGAGGACAGACCCAGGATATCCAATACCCAACTGATATGAATTACTGAAGAAAGAAAAGGGAAAAACAACAACAGAAAGTAGCAATTGTGAATAAACCATTCGTGACCATTTTATGGACAGGAGGAACAGGAGTGTCCAGACTAAAGGGTCCAGGAGTGCCCATCACAATGAATGAAAGAGACAAGGACCGGTGCACGCCACTGGTAAATCTCTAGAATGCAAAAAATCAAGAAGGGATCCTGAAAGTTCCCAAGGCAGGAAGGGTGATAGTTTCATATAAAGGATCATTAATCAGAGTGGTTCTGGACTTCTCTACAGCAACACTGAGGGCTACCTAGAATCCTATACCCAAATCATGAGTCATATAAAGGCATTTTCTACCAAGGCTTCTCTAAAGAAGCTGTATCTCCAATATATCTCCACCAAAATGGGATTAATCAAGAAAGAGAAGACATGGGACCCCACAAGAGAATTCCTAACAGAATAGTTGTGAATAGTCCTGAAGTAAAGAGTCCATATTGAAGCCAGAGAGTGAAGGCTGCCAGAGTTGGGGGCTCCAGGAGAGGCTCCCTGATAATGCGGGACTGATGACCACAGGCTGACCCTATCAAGATTGTTTGAGGGCGCCTGGGTGGCTCAGTTGGTTAAGAGACTGCCTTCGGCTCAGGTCATGATCCCAATGTCCTGGGATCGAGTCCCACAGTGGGCTTCTTGCTCAGCAGGGAGCCTGCTTCTCCCTCTGCCTCTGCCTGCCTCTCTGTCTACCTGTGCTCTCTCTCTCTAATAAATAAATAAAATCTTAAAAAAAAAAAAAAAAAAAAAGAGAGAGAGAGACTGCCTTCGGCTCGGGTAGTGATCTCAGGGTCCTGTGAATGAGTCCTGCATTGGGCTCTCTGCTCAGCGGGGAGCCTGCTTCCCCCTCTTCCACTCTCCCTGCTTGTGCGCGCGCTCCATCAAATAAAAAAATAAAATAAAAAGACGGTTTGCGGTTAACTTTGTGATATTATGCAGAAAGCTAAATAAATAAAATAGGGGCACCTGGGTGGCTCAGTGGGTTAAGCCTTTGCCTTCGGCTCAGGTCATGATCTCAGGGTCCTGGGATTGAGCCCCGCATCGGGCTCTCTGCTCAGCGGGGAGCCTGCTTCCTCCCTCTGCCTAATTGTGATCTCTCTCTCTGTCAAATAAATAAAGTCTTTAAAACTAAATAAATAGATAAATAAATGAAATACAAGGCAACGACTAACTTTAGGCAAGACAAAGGTATACAAGGAAATGTAATCATAATGTATTTCAAGGCTCAGCAGTAACATTTACATAATCATAACAGCACAGACACTCGGTATTGATTTAGCCCAAGTCTGTAAATCAGTTATACTGAAATTAGAGGAGGCGCGAGCACACGAGGGTGGTGGTTCAAGAGGTAAACTTATCTCCCACAGTAGCCATCAAAAGCTAATGCCTATAATTTAAAACTTAGGAAGAAATAGAAAGAGAGAACACAAATAGTAAAAGCATATTACTAAGAATTAGTTATTAAGAAAGAACCACAAGTATTAAAGGTGGTTGCAGGGCGCCTGGGTGGCTCAGTGGGTTAAGCCTCTGCCTTTGGCTCAGGTCATGGTCCCAGGGTCCTGGGACCGAGCCCCGCATTGGGTTCTCTGTTCAGCGGGGAGTCTGCTTCCCCCTCTCTCTCTGCTTGTCTCTCTGCCTACTTGTGATTTCTGTCTGTCAAATAAATAAAATCTTTAAAAAATAAAAACAAAAAATATATAAAAAGTAAAATAAGAAATAAAAATAAAAGTGGTTGCCTCTGGGGACTGGAATCAGGGAGTGGTTGGTTTGTTATAATTCATGCAGAATCCCCTGTCTTTCTAACCTTTATACACCATATAGATCACTGATTAAAAAATGTTTTAAAGGGGCACCTGGGTGGCTCAGCGGGTTAAAGCCGCTGCCTTCGGCTCGGGTCATGATCCCAGGGTCGTGGGATCGAGCCCCGCATCGGGCTCTCTGCTCTGTGGACAGCCTGCTTCCTCCTCTCTCTCTGCCTCTCTGCCTACTTGTGATCTCTGACTATCAAATAAATAAATAAAATCTTAAAAAAAAAAAATGTTTTAAATATTTTATTTATTTATTTAGAGAGCGTGCACACAAGCAGGGGGAGGGGCAGAGGGAAAGGGATAGAGGATCTCAAGCAGCCTCCATGCTGAGTGAGGAACCCTGATGCAGGGCTCATCGTCACAACCCTGAGATCATGACCTGAGCTTAAAGCAAGAGTTGGATGGATGCTCAACCGACTGAGCCATCAGGCACCCCTGATTAAGAAACATTTTAAAGATTTTACTTATTTATTTGAGAGACAGAGATTTCAACAGAGATAGTGAGAGAGTGAGAGAGAGAGAGAGAGAATGCATGAATGGAGAGGAGAGGGAAAATCAGGCTCCCCACTGAGCAGGGAGCATGATGCAGGAATCCATCCCAGGACCCTGGGATCATGACCTCAGCCGAAGGCAGAAGCTTAACTAGCTGAGCCACACAGGTACTGCTAAGGAACATTTTATTTTATTTTTTATTATTTTTTTTAAAAGATTTTATTTATTTATTTGACAGACAGAGAGATCACAAGTAGGCAGAGAGGCAGGCAGAGAGAGATGAGAGAAGCAGGCTCCCAGCTGAGCAGAGAGCCCAATGCGGGGCTCGATCCCAGGACCCCAGGATCATGACCCAAGCCGAAGGCAGAGGCTTAACCCACTGAGCCACCCAGGTGCCCCTG
>ML106640.1:0-21384 GCA_003697995.1 Taxidea taxus jeffersonii | reverse complement strand
TTTTTTTTTTTTAAAGATTTTATTTCTTTATTTGTCAGAGAGAGAGCAGGAGCAAGCACAGGCAGACAGAGAAGCAGGCAGAGGCAGAGGGAGAAGCAGGCTCCCCGCCGAGCAAGGCGCCCGATGCAGGACTCGATCCCAGGACGCTGGGATCATGACCTGAGCCGAAGGCAGCTGCTTAACCCACTGAGCCACCCAGGCGTCCCGCTAAGAAACATTTTAAAGGTGAGGACTGAGGGGCACCTGGGTGGCTCAGTGGGTTAGGCCTCTGCCTTCAGCTCGGGTCATGATCTCAGGGTCCTGGGATCGAGCCCCGCATCGGGCTCTCTGCTCAGTGGGGAGCCTGTTTCCCCCTCTCTCTCTGCCTGCTGCTCTTCCTACTTGTGATCTCTCTCTCTCTCTGTCAAATAAATAAATAAATAAATAAATAAGGTGAGGACTGACACCGAGGCTGCTCCTGATCTACGGAAGTTGGAGGTTCTACAGCTTTTAAACAGATCTCTTCCGCTCACTTTTGCACACAACTTGCTGATCATTCCAGAATCTAGAACCCCTATCTCAATCATCTCAGCCAGAGGGGTAATGAGTTTATTCTCCTTTCTCATACCTTTTCCTTCTTACAGGCCTCTTTTCAAAATGTATTACTGAAGTATAATTGACATACAATGTTATACTAGTTTCAGGTGTACCTTCTCATAGATTTATTTTCTTAACCAAAGGCTGGGAAGTCATGGAAGAGGACGCCGGCATCCCAGAGCGGAGAAGCCAGTGGAGTACCACCACTCATTTTCTTCATCCCAGCAGCCACCACGTTGCTGGCAGCTGTCTGTCTTCTCCAACTACAAACACGCTTCTCCTCCAGCTCTCTGCTCAGTGCCTAGGGCCCCTCGTCTCATTTCCCCACCAGGAGAAAGCTCTGTTTCCCGCTAACATGCCATACAGAAGGACCCAGCTCTCGTACCCCATTCGTTTGCTTACAGACTGTTCCCAAGACACTCCGCCCTTCTAAACCAAAAAAGCCATTAGGATGTGTCCTAAACAAAAGGGCTCCACCAGCCCAGGAGCTCCACCCCGGGCAACGGAACTGAACCAAAACCACAGTCATTCTAAAGCACATCAAATTCTTAAGCAGTGCCATTTCCCACCCCAATACCCTGAAGCAGAAGGGAGATGGAAAAATCACTCTTCCTTGGTTGAGCATACACGTGTATGCTCTCACACACACACACACGCACGCACACACACGCTGCTATTCTTGTGTGTCCAGGAAACAAAGATTATGGTGGGGAGGTCTATTTCAGGATTTAATCCCTGCCTTCCACTAAGTTCTTCCTGGAATCTGACTCAATCATCCCATTTCCTCTATCCATGCTTTGTGCAAACCAAACACTCTCACAATAATCCGGAGATAGGAGCTCAAGTCTCAGCCCAGCCGACGGCTCCTGACCTGCAGTTTCCCACCTGTAGGCTCTGTCCCTGTCGAGAGGCTGCGAGCGCCCCGCATGGTGCTCAGCACAGTTATGGGTCTTACGGGCAGACCAACGCAGGGGCTGCCCACCCCGGCAAGCCTGGGGGTTCTGTTCCCTCTGAGGAAAAGAGCTGCAAGACCTGGAACGCCTGTCACACGGGCACCCCCACTCCGGCCCAGCCACTTACCTTGGGCTCACCCTGCGCAGCAAAGCGAGTGCGCAGCACGTCCACGGGCTGCACGGCCAGGGTGGCGGCGCTGGCAGACAGGCCGCCGCACACGAAGTGCACAGAGAAGTCGCGGGCATCATACGTGGTGGCTCTATGCACCAGCTCGGTCAGCAGCTCGAAGGACAGAAACTACAAGAGCACGAGACAGGGTCATTGACGAACAGCCCCCCTGCCTCCCCACACGCCACGGTGACCCAGGGGGGCCCAGTTCTACGGACAAGGGAATATCCTTCCTGAGCAGTGACACAATACGATAAACACTTAATTCTGTGCAAAGCGCAGATGGCATCTGGTACTCTGAGTAGGGCGCCAAATATCTAGAGGGTTAGGAAAATAAATGAGAAAAATTTTATATCAGAAAGTTCTACTCAGGGGAGCCTGAGTGGCTCCATTGGTTAAGCTGCTGCCTTTGGCTCAGGTCATGAGATCCCAGAGTCCAGGGATCGAGCCCCAAACCAGGCTCCTTGCTCAGCGGGGAGCCTGCTTCTCCCTCTGCCTGCCGCTCCCCCTCCTTGTGCTATCAAATGAATAAATAAAATCTTAAAAAAAAAAAAAAAGAAAGTTCTAGTCCTTAAGGGCGTTTCCTTGGAGCCGGGAGAGGAAAGCCATTAGACCTGGGTGGGGGCTCCTTCTGTGCTGCTGACGGCTGGCGGTGATCCACAGACACCCTGCCCTGGAGCAGAAATTCTCTCGGGAGAATTCCAAGTGGTCCCTACTGGGTGGTATGAACCCCAGGCAGCTCAAGATGGCTCAGTGTCCCGAGGGCACGCGGCTGGGTGTGTTCATCACACAGCAGCATCGTGGTGCTGACCGCAGAGGCACATCACCCCAGGAGCGCCTGACCCGAGCCATCGCTGGGACATCACAGGAAAGGCAGGCCGAGCCCACTCTGGCTCCAGCTGTCCAGGTGGGAATCCTGAGCCAACTTTTGAGCTGGTGACTTCAGCTGGGTTCATCACTGAAGCTCTCTCAGCCTTGTCTTCTGTAGGCAACACAGGAGCGACAACAGAGCCTCCCCCAAAGGGCCGCCGTGCCTACCAAATGCTCAACACAGGGCCTGGCTCCCCACGAGCACCGAGCACCGCACGTGGCCTGCTACCACCGCACGTGGCCCACTACCACCGCCTGGACAACATACACGCCACCCCCCGGGGAAATCAGGCGGTGCTAGGGCACCCAGGGCGGGGGTACTCAGTTGGTTTAGCGTCTGGCTCCTGGTTTCAGCTCAGGTCACGATCTCGGGATTGTGGCATGGAACCCCGAGTCGGGCTCCGCTCTCAGTGGGGAGTCGGCTTGTCCCTTTCCCTCTGCTCCTCCCCCTGCTTGTGCACAGGCTCACTGTCTCTCAAATAAATAAATAAAATCTTTAAAAAAAAAACAAAAACAAAGAAAGAAAAAGAAAAAAAAGAAAATTGGCGCTGAGCAGCATGAACGTGTGAACAGAAGTCCAGGAGCCTGCATTCTCATCCTGGCCACTCCACGTCCAGGCTGTGTGGCCTCCGGGAGCTCATTTCCCCTTCTCTGTGACCCACGAAACACCTGTTCTACCTTCCACACCATGCTGCTGGCAAGTTCAAAGGAAATGCAGATGTGAAAATGCTTTTTTGGAAAAATGGAAGGATCTGTATTGCCATTTGCCAAGCCCACTGGGGGCACGATGTCGGGACAGTCTCCTGGGGCTAACATCTAATTAATATTCAGTTTGGGCCAAGTCCCCGCGGTGGGGGGAACGTATGGAAGGGACTGCCCATATGGTACAGCTTGGTCTGACTCTGTCTTCAATTTCAGACTTCAAACTTCACGTAGTGTCCCTGTTAAGACAAGCAGAAGTGTGGGGACCGCCTCCTGCTGCCCTAGCCAGGCGGTGTCCCTGCAAGCCCCACCTTCCCAGTGCTCCTCTGTTGAGCAACTCGACCCCAGGGCCCTGGCCCATTCCCCTGCCACCTACTTGGACAGCTCCATAACCTATAGAGAGAAGCTGCGCTGGGACGTGTCCTTTCCAGAATGCCGTGGGGCCTTCCTCCTGCAAAATCCGTCTCCCAGCCTGTAGGATCCCATGGTATTTTGCACCGGGGTCACTGCGAGACAGGCGCTCAATCTGGAGCTGGGAATCAGAATTGAAAAGGTCAGGATGACAGGGCAGTGTGGGGTGAGAAGGAGAAATTTGGGAAAATGTAACAAAGGCAGCGAAGTGCTTCTCCTTGACGAAATTCCAAACTCTGAGAAACTGCTTTGAGGAGAAAGAGAGAACTGGTCCTCCAGCCCATTACATGGGGGAAAACGGGGAAAGGGTACCTGGAAACGGATCTTGATGACGTCCAAGGGGCTGATCATCACCCGAGTGACAAGTCCAGACACAGACCCAGCCACCGCCACCTCAAAACTGGAGATATTCCTGCCATCAGCTTTGGGGTCATAGCCAACCATCCCTGCCTCTGGCCCATGCAACGTCCATCAGTTCCAATCTAAAAGCAGGAGACGCGGAGTAAACACCAGAGCAAGTTCTTAGGGTCTCTGCTCACAAGCTACCTCCGCAGAGCAGCCCTCCCTGACCATCCCATCTTGCCCTGCTTTATTCTTCTGCATAGTATTAATATACCGGACATTTACTCTGGACATCTGTTTCTTGCCACTTTCTCCCACTAGAACGCGAACCTATGAAAACGTGGCCTTGCTCTCATTCGCCCATCTCTGTTATTTCCAGTGCCTGGAACGGAGCCCAGCACGGTGAGTGCTCATATCTGTTGACTGAATGAACCAACAGGCTTGGGAGGAAATCATTCACTTCCAGAGATCAGCTTGCTTTCTAAGACACCTGGCTTTATGGCTGGAGGTAAAGTCCCAGCCTGAGCCAGGGAGCAGAGCCCACTGCAGCTGCGCACCGAGGAAGACGTAGGACATGCAGGCCCAGGAGCACCCCTCGGGATTTCCCAATAAGCCCACATGGTCCAGAGAAACCCAGCAACTCCTTAGACCTCCTGCATTCCCTCCTCCCTGTCTGCACACCGCAGGCCAGCTGCAGCAACGGAGCCATGCTTGGCTTTGAAATGATGTTCCTTGGCCCACGTGATCCGGGTTGATCTCTTCAATCTCACCCTGGACCTCTCTTCAGCCACTTCAATAGGGTGGGCTCTACTCCTGGCCAGTTCCTAGAAAGCACTGCTTGAGTTCCTATCTGCCAACCTTGTCTCTGCACCTACTGTTCCCCATGTCTGAAATGCAGCAGCTCTCTCCCTCCCCATGCCCCACGTACCTCCACTCACTCTTCCCCACATGAGCCCCTCCCACGCAGCAGGGCTCAGCTAAAGAGCACCGCCTCCCCCACAATCCAAGGGTCGTCCTCATATCCTCTCTAGCATTCACAGCACTTGCTCCTGATCGAGAACCACTGTTCTAGAGAAACACCCCCATGAGTGTGTAAAATGTCATGAATTACGTCACTGTTTGCAAAACTGGGTATCACACAAGTGCTTATCAACAGAGGGATGGGATAAATACACTAAGTCACATCCTGCAATCCTGTGCAGCCATTAAGAACGAGCTAGAGAGGGACACCTGGGTGGCTCAGTTGGTTAAGCGGCTGCCTTCGGCTCAGGTCATGATCCCAGCGTCCTGGGATGGAGTCCCCCATCGGGCTACTTGCTTGGCAGGGAGCCTGCCTCTCCCTCTGCCTCTGCCTGCCACTCTGTCTGCCTGTGCTCGCTCTCTCTCTCTAACAAATAAATAAAATCTTAAAAAAAAAAAAAAAGAATGAGCTAGAAAGACACACACACTTGAAAAGATGACCACAATACACTGAAGCGTGGGAAAAACGTTTGGAACAGTATGTCTAGTAAAACCCCATTTTTGCAAAAGAAAAATAGCAAGACCTATATGTACTCTGTACAGTAGTAGAAAGCACAGGTGAAAAAGTCTGTATCAACACACACACGGACAGGTTGGTAAGATCACCTCTGGGGGAAGCGTTGGCAAAGGAAGAGAGAAAATACATCTCTCCCTTTCCCTACACAATTTTATATCCTGTGAATCTGTTATGCCCTACCTCACCCCAAAACAATTAAAACTAAATATAAAATGAGTTTAGAAGGGGCTACAGAGCTAACCTAGTTCTTGAATAGCAACAGTAACAGGAAAGTCAGGGTCCACACAGAGCTGAGCAGACTCTTTTTTTTTGCCTCTGAAACTCTGCCCCACTCCCTCAGCCCCAAACTCGCTTTCGTGTATGAAAGTAGTGCTCCAAGCCATCCTTAATATTAACCTGGCATTTCTACGTGGCGCTCGCAGCAAAGCATTCTAAGATAATATATATTTTTTTAATTTTTTAAGGTTTTATTTATTTATTAGTTAGAGAGAGAGCGAGCACAGGCAGAAAGAGGCAGGCAGAGGCAGAGGGAGAAGCAGGCTCCCCGCCGAGCAAGGAGCCCGATGTGGGACTCGATCCCAGGACGCTGGGATCATGACCTGAGCCGAAGGCAGCCGCTTAACCAACTGAGCCACCCAGGCGACCCGATAATATAGTTTTTTAAAAGTCTAATGGTGGGGTGCCTGGGTGGCTGACCAGCCGACTCTTGATTTCAGCTCAGGTCCTGATCTCAGGGTCGGGAGATGGAGCCCCACAACCCGCTCTAGGCTACTCTCTTTCCCAAGTCCTCCAGGCTATAGCTAAACTTCCCCAGTACCCGGGGACGCTTATTTAACCTGGGTTCTCCTCTCTCTCTCTTCTGGATACTGGGAATGATGTCTGCCTTACCTAGCCCAGACTGCTGGGAGGATCATGCAAGGCACCCTACGTGGTAAGCTTTCTAAGAAAGACAAAAAGTCTAATCCAAGCGAAAGGGCCGGTTAAATATAGTGGCAGAGTTACTTTACTTTTTCCACTCGCTCGGATTTCCTTCTGGTACCAGTAAGCCTCGATATTTATCTAAAGAGACAAAATAAACTGTATATGCGTGATAGACACAATAGAGCACCTAGAGACGGCAGGGGCGCGGGGGGCGGACAGAGCGCCTCGCCATGCCCCTTCTCTCACCGCGGAAGCCCCGGGCGCTGGCTCTGAGCCGTGAGCTCGCGTGCCCGTGTGTCCATGTGTGCAGCGGGGGAGGCCCCACAGACGTCCCCGCGTGTGGACACACATGCCCAGCTGTGTCTCGGGGCGTTTCCGCCCCAAGTCCGAGGAGACGCCCGCGAAGCACGCACCCACGTGCATGGGTGTCCCGCATGTGTGCGAGGTTTTGGCCCCTGCGTCCCTGAAGAGGCTTCTCAGGTCAGCCATGACACGTGCGCGTACAGGCCCTGCCCCCACGTGAGTGCCGGCGCCTGTGTGCGACACCCCAGTCCCCGAGCGCACGGCGAGGAAGGAGAAGGCAGAGGTCACTCACCCGGCACGAAGGGCGCGGCACGACTCCGCGCGCGCTTCTCTTCCTACCTCCTCACGCAGTCTCACAGCAAAACTAATTGAGCCCGGCAGTAACTGGCGGGCCTCCGGACCAATCACCGTGCAGCTTCTGACAGAGGCTGGACCAATAGTTGTACAGTAACAGATGGGCACCACCTCTTGCAGCGTGTCACTGGGTAATGTAGTTCATCGCTAATGAGGCTGTCCCCGTTTTAGGGGCAGCGCCTTCTGGGAGGTGTAGTCTCCCTGCGCGCGCGTGCGCGAATGTTATTCACGCGTGGAAGGTGGTGCTTCTCGAAGTACGGATGTGCCCTTGGGGGGTCGCAGCGCTAAGTGGCGCGTGGCTCCTATCGTCTTTCTAGCGGGGGCAGGGTTGGGTGCACTGAATTTGACCCGCTTTCTTAAAAACCCTCGTAGTCCCAGAACCCGGATAATCTAAACTTCGGAAAGAGATGGCGGGAAGTTTAGCTAAAGCCTGGAGGACTTGGGAAAGAGCGTAGATGGGTTTTTGAAACCAGGAAGAGGACGACAAAAATGTAGGATTTTGTTCCCCCCTAGGGTTTATTATGTGTAATTTCTAATAAAAATAAAAATACATTACAGACGCTACAGAAAACGTCCAAACGCAGGGGGAAATGGCTCCTCCTACTGCTCTCAACGCCAAGTAGCATCAGTATGGTTTTGCAGGACAGTATTTCTTCCTGATTTTTTAATTGCATTTTCCCCGTTAGTGCAATCCCTTTGACACACAATTTTAAAACATCATTCCCCCACCCAACATTATTGTGAAATAAATACCAGACATCATATGATTTCACCAGTTAACATTTCAAAATGTATCTTTAAAAAGACAAGAATTTCCCTTTTAAACACGCTTTTTTAAAAAAGATTTTATTTATTTTTTATTTGACAGAGATCACGAGTAGGCAGAGAGGCAGGCAAAGAGAGAGAGGAGGAAGCAGGCTCCCCTCTGAGCAGAGAGCCCGATGTGGGGCTCGATTCCAGGACCCTGGGATCATGACCTGAGCCGAAGGCAGAGGCTTTAACCCACTGAGCCACCCAGGCGCCCCTAAACACCCTTTAAAAAAAAAAAAGATTTTATTTATTTACTTGACAGAGATCACAAGTAGGCAGAGAGGCAGGCAGAGCGAGAGAGAGAGAAGCAGGCTCCCCGCTGAGCAGAGAGCCCAATTCGGGGCTCGATCCCGGGACCCTGGAATCATGACCTGAGTCGAAGGCAGAGGCTTAACCCACTGAGCCACTCAGGTGCCCCTGATTTTTTTTTTTTAACAAGATTACTTATGTGGAATTGTGTACCTCCATAAGGAGAACCACAATGTCACATGCTCTAAACAGTGGCATCACTTTAGCATTTTAGCTGGAATACCTGTAAGAGGAACATCCCTTCATTGGTTAATTAATTACATGAGGTCCCTGTCATAGAAGAAAGGCAGGATAAACTCGTGACTCTTTACTTTTAGCAGTTTTCAAAGTAATTAATTGGTTCCCTAGTATATTCCAAAGGTTATTGATCAATGAGATTTTTTATTGTTATTATCGTTATGACCATAAAATTTTTATTTTGTTTTAATTAATTTATTTTTAATATTTTTAAAAAGTAAGCTCTATGCCCAACATGAGGCTCAAACTCAGGAACCTGACATCAGGAGTTGCATGCTTTATGGACTAAGCCAGCCAGGTGCCAACATAAAACATATTTTATATCTATCATTATGAACACATGGATTTAAACTTATTGTCGGAGCACGTGGCTGTCTCAGTTGATAGAACATGTGACTCTTGATCTCGGGGTTGTGAGTTCAAGCCCCATGTTGGATGTAGAGTTTACTTAAAAACACTAAAATAGAAGCTTGCTTCTCCCTCTCCCTCTGCCTGCTGCTCCCCTTGCTTATGCACTTTCTCTCTCTGTTAAATAAATAAATAAATAAAATTTTCTAAAACAAGAAAAAAGAAAAAAAAATGTTAAGGTGTCCCACAGTGGGCAGAACCAGGTACAGAAATTTGACTTTCTGTCCTTCTTGAAAATGTGCCCCACTTTGCCCTCCCTCATCTCCTCTAGCTCTTTGCTTGGTCATTGCCTTAGGTCCCCATGAAAGCCCACCTCTGTGTTATATCTCTGTTTTCATCAGCTTTGTGGACTGACTGCTACCTCTCCCCGCACAATCTCAGCTCAAGAGACCTTTCGTTCTATTTTGTTCTGGACTAGAACGAGCCCCCGTTTCAGAAGAGACCTCCCGATGGCCACCCCACACCTAAGCCAGCAGGACTTTAGCTACTGGCTAATTGCGGAGTGAGTTAGACTCAGGGAACTACAGCTCATGAGAACTGGGAAGACTCTGGAAATCACTTAGTCCTGCCGGGTCGGGTGGCAAATTTCTGGCCCAGCTGAAGTGAGATCCGTAGCAGGTGCCAGCTTTCCTGGGCTTACACCTTGGCTCCAGTTTTTGCATATTTAAAATCTGGTCATTTCATTTTAGGTTAAATGTGTTAAGTAAGTCCTATCATGTGAAAAGAGAAACCAGAGAAAAACGTTTCCCGTCAGCACGGGGAAGTGAATCCTTCTGTGACCTCATCAAAATTTACCCTAAAGAGACCTATTAAAAGCTTCCTTGGACTTCCCCTGCCTCCTCAGAGGAAGTAAACACCTCCTTGGCCTTGACCATACAGCGTTGGGCGTTATCAGCTGCCTCACGGATGATCCTCTCAATCAGAGGGGAAAGAATCTCTTACTGCCTGAGTGGGCTGGGCAGCCGTGCCTTCCAGAAGAGGCCTGAGAGCCAGGAGGTCACTCACTGTGTCTCTGTGGCAAGGCACTCCTTTCCCTGGGCTGCAGCTTCCCCACCTATGAAAACAGAGGCGTTGGATTATAGGCTGTCCGGGCTGTCCAAACTTTGCTGCTTCTATACCTCCAAAGGTCTAAAAACATCTGCATTTGTAGTGGGCATTCAAGGGTTCTCAACTTCAGCTCATCAACTGGAATGCTTATTTTAAAATGCAGATACCCCTCTGTAGGGACACTCATCCTGATCAAGCAGGTCTAGCTTGTGGGCCCGGGAATAAGCATTTTGGTTGGTGGTCCATATTTTGATGGACATTGAATTAGGGGTACACATCTTAGCTGATCATCCAAGGCTCCCCTTGTTTCTTTCCTCTTTCTTATGATTCAGGAGGAGATGAAGGGCCTCTGTGCCCCATCACTTTTTTCCATCAAATATTGATTGAGGGTCTGCATGGCCAGACACTGTGTTAGATGCTGGGGATATGAACAAATCAGACTTTCTTCCCTTTTGGAGCTTTCTTTCACTTAGAAATATGTATCTAAGATTCCTCCATATCTCTCTGCAGTGTGATAGCTCACTTCTTTTGAGCGCTAAGTAATTATCCGCTGTCTGAATGTATCACGCATTCTCCTACTGAAGGGCATCTTGGTTGCTTCCACATTTCAGTGATAATGAATAAAGCTTCTGCAATAGGGCGCCTGGGTGGCTCAGTCGTTAAGCTCAGAGCATGATCTCAGAGTTCTGGGATTGAGCCCCGCACTGGGCCCCCTGCTCAGGAGGAGGCCTGCTTCTCCCTCTCCCACTCCCCCTGCTTGTGTTCCCTCTTTCTCTGTGTCTCCCTCTATCAAATAAATAAATAAAATCTTTTAAAAAGAAGCTTCTGTCATGTTTTTTTTTTTTTAAGATTTTATTTATTTATTTGTCAGAGAGAGTGAGCACAGGCAGACAGAATGGCAGGCAGAGGCAGAGGGAGAAGCAGGCTCCCTGCTGAGCAAGGAGCCCGATGCGGGACTCGATCCCAGGATGCTGGGATCATGACCTGAGCCGAAGGCAGCTGCTTAACCAACTGAGCCACCCAGGCGTCTCTGTCGGTTTTTTTTTTTTTAAGATTTTTTATTCATTTGACAGACAGAGATCACAAGTAGGCAGAGAGGCAGGCAGAGAGAGAGGAGGAAGCAGGCTCCCCGCCTAGCAGAGAGCCCCATATGGGGCTTGATCCCAAGACCCAGAGATCATGACCTGAGCCGAAGGCAGAGGCTTTAACCCACTGAGCCACCCAGGCGCCCCTGTATGTGGTTCTTTTTTTTTTTTTTTTTAAGATTTTATTTATTTATTTCACAGACAGAGATCACAAGTAGGCAGAGAGTCAGGCAGAGAGAGAGGAAGGGAAGCAGGCTCCCCACTGAACAGAGAGCCTGATGCGGGGCTCGATCCCAGGACCCTGGGATCATGACCCGAGCTGGAAGGCAGAGGCTTTAACCCACTGAGCCACCCAGGCGCCCTTGTATGTGGGTTTTTGTGTGCATGTAAGTTTCCTTCATTTTTACTTGCTTATTTTTTAAACTTTGGGCTGTAAGTTTCAGAAAATCATGAAAAAGCAACAACTGATGGAGGGCTCGGGAGGAAGCTCTGACAGGCCACATGAGGCCAAAGATAGAGGCACGGCTGGTCAAGTTCCCTTTTCTGTCCTTTCAGATTTACTCAGCAAGTGAGTCAAAGACCAGTAAATTAACCAAAGGGCAAGGGGGGAAAGCACAAGAAAGAAAGAGGATTCACTGTCCAGTAATTTTAAAGAGCTGATTCTTACGCATTTTAACTTTCTTCTGCTGTTCTTCTCAGTAGAGCCAAACATCAAGAGGCTATTGGGAATGTCAGTGTCAGCCCAAAGAGAAAAAAGCTTCCCAAGTTTGCTGGACGGGTCTCTGGCTTCCACCTTTCTAGTTTTCAGCATTGTTCTCTCTGATAAGATCGTCCACCTTTGGGGATGCCTGGGTGGCTCAGTTGGTTAAGCGGCTGCCTTCGGCTCAGGTCATGATACCAGCGTCCTGGGATCGAGTCCCACATCGGGCTCCTTGCTCAGCAGTGAGCCTGCTTCTCCCTCTGCCTCTGCCTGCCTCTCTGTCTGCCTGTGCTCGCTCCTGCGCTCTCTCTCTATCTGACAAATAAATAAATAAAATCTTAAAAAAAAATTTATAAAAAAAAAAGATCGTCCACCTTTGTGGGTGACAGCTCCTTACTTGCTACCCATTTCTGAGCTCCCCCAAGGTGTTTCCTGGGGCGTCCATGCGAAGACAGTCTTCACTCAGTCTTCACTCACCGCCCGGTGCTCGGAGGGAGAATGGGTGCGGCTCTACCATGAAGGAAGGGCCGGTGTGTACCAGGTCAAGTGCAGACCACCTCCTCTTCCTCCGCGACTTCTAATCTCACCAGACTCAAGGACGATGCTTCTGGGACGGTCGAACTTGGATGCAGATTTGACGATAAAAAGGTGAACATCCCAATAAACCAATCAAGCAAGAGAGTTGTGTGGACATTTCGCAAAGAGAGAAACAAACGGGTAATAAGCAGAAAAGCACTCAACATCATTAGTCGAAAGGAAGTGCAAGTTAAATCCGTAATGAAATACCACCACACATCCGCCAGGAGGGCTAAAATTTAAAAGATCCATGACACCAAATGTTAGCATATCTGTGGAGCCGCTGGAGCTCCCCCACAGAGACGGTGCGGTCAAGAAATGGTACAAACACATGAGAAGAGGTCAGGCAGTTTCTTATTAAATTAAGTATCTACACACCTGTGACCCAACAATCCCACTTCAAGGTTTATCCAAGAGAAATGAAAACACGTTTACAAAAACATTTTGTAAGAACGTTCAGTGCGACCCAGACTGGAGAGATCTGAGATGCCCACCGACAGAATGTATAGGAAGTGATACATCCAGGCCACGGGCTGCCACTCAGTGATAAAGGGGAAGGAATGACGGAAACCCACCACAAGACGCATGTCTTAAAAACATCCATGTCTTCTGTTATATTCTGCTCTATTCCAACTCTTCTTTTTTTTTTTTTTTAAGATTTTATTTATTTACTTGACAGACAGAGATCACAAGCAGGCAGAGAGGCAGGCAGAGAGAGCGAGGGGGGAAGCAGGCTCCCGGCTGAGCGGAGAGCCCCAAGCGGGGCTTGATCCCAGGACCCTGAGACCATGACTCGAGCTGAAGGCAGAGGCTTTAACCCACTGAGCCACTCAGGCGCCCCCATCCAACTCTTCTGAGAGCAGAATTAGATCGTCCAGAGCTTGGAGTGGAAAAAGAGAAAGCGGTAAGACAGAAACCACCACGGAAACCCAAACAGTCCTGATTCTATAAGAGAAAATCACGCGCTCCTGCTCCCTGGCCTCCAGCCTCAGCGGTAACCGCTCCCTTGCAATGCCCTGCGCTTGATCTGGGGGACAAGTTTGATCCTTCTAGAATTCAACATCCTTTGTGTACACATGTGTGTATATGTGTATGTGTATATATGTATGTGTATAATTTGCTATTTAAGATAAAAAATATTTTAAAAGATTTTAAGTAATCTCTATACCCAACATGGGGCTCGAACTCACGACCCTGAGATCAAGACTCACATGCTCTATGAGTAAGCCAGACAGGCTCCCCATTTTCAACAATTTTTTTTTAAAAGATTTTATTTATGTTTTTGAGAGAGAGAGAGAGAGCATAAGCAGGGAGAGGGGCAGGAGAGGGAGAAGCAGACTCCGGGCTGACTGTGGAGACCTTTGCCGGGCTTGATCTCACGGCCTCAGGACCTGAACTGAAATCAAGCATCAGAGGCTTAACTGACTGAGACACTCAGCGGCCCCTGCAAGGTAGATGAACCTTGAAAACATTCAAAGTGTTTTGAATGTGAAAGAAAATGAAAGTAGTGAAAGAAACCAGACACAAAAGGACTATTGTGTGGTTCTACTTATATGAAGTATCTAGAAGAGGTAAATCCATAGACATGGAAAGTAGAGTAGGGGTTCCCGAGGGCCAGCAGGAGGAGTGGGATGGGGAATTATTGTGAAGTGGATACAGAGTTTCTGTCTGGATTGATGAAAAACATTTTAGAAATAGTGATGGTTGTACAACATTGCAAATGGAGTGAGTGCCACTGAATTTAACACTTAAAAATGGTTGAAAATTGGGGTGCCTGGGTGACTCAGTTGGTTAAGCATCTTTTATTTTATTTATTTATTTTTTAAAAAGATTTTATTTATTTATTTGTTAGAGAGAGAGAGACTGAGCACAGGCAGACAGAGTGGCAGGCAGAGGCAGAGGGAGAAGCAGGCTCCCTGCCAAGCAAGGAGCCAGCTGTGGGACTCGATCCTAGGACGCTGGGATCATGACCTGAGCCGCCCAACTAACTGAGCCATCCAGGCGTCCCGGTTAAGCATCTTTTAAAAAGAAAGATTTATTTATTTGGGTGAGAGAGAGTGAGCAGGGGAAGGGGCAGAAGGAGAGGAAGAAGGGAGAGAAGCAGGCTCCCTACTGGGGACAGAGCTGACACAGGGCTTAATCTCACAACCCCAAGACCACGACCCAAGCCAAAATCAACAGTCAGATGCCCAACCAACTGAACCAACCAGGTGCTCAATAAATACATCTTTAAGGAAAAAAAGGTTCATCTTAATTATAGCATGAACCAGAACTTCATTCTTTTATATGGCTGAATAATATTCAATTTCCATGTATATACCACATTTGGTTTATGCATTCATCTTTTGATGGACATTTGAATTGTTTCCACTTTCAAAAAAAAATATTTTACTTATTTATTTCACAGACAGAGATCACAAGTAGGCAGAGAGGCAGGCAGAGAGAGAGGAGGAAGCAGGCTCCCCGTGGAGCAGAGAGCCCGATGCGGGGCTTGATCCCAGGGTCCTGGGATCATGACCTGAGCTGAAGGCAGAGGCTTTAACCCACTGAGCCACCCAGGCACCCCTCCACTTTTTTTTTAAAGATTCTATTTACTTATTTGTCAGAGGGAGAGAGAGCGAGAGAGAACGCGAGCACAAGCATGGGGAGACGCAGGCAGAGAGAAAGGGAAAAGCAGACTCCCCGCTGAGCAGAGAGCCCGAGGCGGACTAGATCCCAGGACCCTGAGATCATGACCTCACCTGAAGGCAGATGTTTAATGACTGAAGCACCCAGGTGCCCCATTAAAAAAAAAAAAAAAAAGATTTATTTATTTACTTGAAAGAGAGAATGCAAGTGGGGAGAGGGGCAGAATGTGAGGGAGAGAGAATCCTCAAGCAGACTCCGGGCTGAGTGGAGCCTGATGCAGGACTCGACCCCAGGACCTCGAGATCACAACCTGAGCTGAAATCAAGAGTCAAACACCGAACCAACTGAGCCACTCAAGCTCCCCAGACGTCATGTGCTTTTGCATATACAATTTTCTCTTCTTTCCCTCAGCGTCTCTCTGAAGCCTGTGTTCCCCTTCCCTCCCCCTGCTCCCACCCCTACCCTGAGATAGGTCATTGGTCAGCTGCTTCCATGTTTTGAGCTCCCTGAAGGTTGGCGTTTGGTGACCTTCCCATTCTCTCTGTCTCCAGTACCTGGCACAGATCCACGTTCAAGTGCTCAGTAGCTGGGGCGCCTGGCCGGCTCAGTCAGTAGAGTGTGTGACCCTTGATCTCGGGGTCATCAGAGTTCGCGGCCCATGTTGGGTGTAGAGATTACTAAAGACAAAACAAAACAAAACAAAACAAAAACTTTAAAAAGAAAACCAAATGCTCAGTCGTTGATACTGTGGAGTGTAGGGATGGAAGAGACAGTAGCCCCCTCTGGCTCAAAATGAAATGATTTCCCTCTTCCACATCTGCCTCCAGCCCTCAGAAAGTATTTATAGACCCGGGAATGTGGGTGTGGAGGAGGATTATACATGTAGGAGAGCTGAATGGGGAGAGACTGTGAGGCATCTTTGGATGTCTTTTTTTTTTTTTTTTGCTCACCTTGGGTGTGTCACCTCACCCCCTCCTTGAACTCTGGAGAAAAAGAGCCAGTCGGGGAATGTGGGGAACGAGCCCTTGGCAGGCACGCAGGAATGGCAGGGTATCAGGATTAGAATCAGCCACAAGGAGAGTGACAGAGCCCTGCAGGAGCAGCGGTTACCTTCATCAAAGTCCAGGGTAGGCTGGCCAGGGCTGGTCTGGCAGTTGTCTTCACAAACTTCCCAGGGGCACAGGGTCCTAGTTCACCAGGCCAACATCCTAGGTGTGGCCCTCACTGTCTGACCCAAGGCAGCAGCCGGGACTCCAGCAACAGATTGGAGGAATTCTGGGAGGTTATGTGGAATTGCCACGTGAGACTTTCACTCGAATCCTACTGGCAAGAACTTAGTCACAGGGCCACACCTAAGAGTTAGAGTGGCTGAGACAAATGGTCTTTATTCTGGCTAGTAATAAAGGAACGAGGTACAAATTGAGCACCTGCTACTCTGGAGGAAGAGAAAAGGATAAAATGGCGGGTAGCCCGCCTCCACCGCAGATGGATAGAGAGAAAGATGCGCTGAGCAAATACCGTATTTCCAGCACGTGCTCAGTGTTGTATCTGTTACTCACTTCTCCCCAAACCCTAGGAGGCAGACACCATATTCCATCGTGCTGATGAGAAAACAAAGTCAGAGGCGTTGGGTAACTCACCCAAGGTTGCACAACTGTCCAGAGCTAGGACTACAAACTTTGCCATCGACTGAATGTGGGTGTCCCCCCCAAACCTGCTAAACCCCGATATTGAAGCCCTAAACCCCAGTGTGATGGTCTGAGGAGGTGGGGCCTCTGGGAGAGAATTAGATCTAGATGGGGTTATGGGACTGGGGTCTTCATGGTGGGTTAATGGCTTTATAACCAGAGCTCCCTCCTTCCCACCTTGTGAAGAGACAGAAGGGATCTCTGGAAAGGAGCCTTCTCCAAAAACCAGATGTGCCAGCTTTGTGATCTTGGCCTTGCCCGTCTCTGGTATTTTGTTATAGCAGCCCCAAGCTGACTGACACAGACTTCAAGGCTCTTCCCACCTCATCCAGTTACCTTGGGAGTCACAGAAGGTGGAAGGTTGGGAGAGAAGTCCACTCATCTTTTCTCTCAAGTTCAGACCAGCTTGCCAGGCCAGGAAAGGCAGCAAGGGCTTGGGGGGGAGGGGGGCGGAGGGAGTCCTATTTTTTTTAATGTATTTTCTCCTTGTTTTCACCTCTTAGGGTAAGGGGTGCAGCTGGGGAGCAGGAGGACAGTGTTGTCACTGCTCTGGTCCTCAGGGCACTGAAAACAAGATGAGTGTGCAATGAAGAACCAGATCTCTGAACCCTTGGACAGACCCCTCAATACTGCCTCTGGGTGTCTAATCCCTCTCTCATCCTGTCAAAGGAGGAAGGTGGGCTAGAGCAGGGCTCATCCTGTGATAGAACCCTCCGGGAGCTCTCCAAAGAATTTTTTTTCTTACATGCGTATTTCCTACTTCCCCTTTTCTGTGAGGTTCCAGAACCAGCTATTATAGCCAACAATGTTTATTTTTTTTCTTTTTTCTTTTTTAATTAAGTAGGCTCCACTCCCAACATGGGGTTTGAACTCATGACCCTGAGATCTAGAGTCACAAGCCAGCCAGGCGTCCCATTTCTTTCTTTCTTTCTTTTTTTAAACGTGTTTTTTTGTTTGTTTGTTTTTAGATTTTATTTATTTATTTGACAGACAGAGATCACAAGTAGGCAGAGAGGCAGGCAGAGGGAGAGAGGGGGAAGCAGGCTCCCCGCTGAGCAGAGAGCCCGATGTGGGGCTCAGTCCCGGAACCCTGGGATCATGACCTGAGCCGAAGGCAGAGGCTTTAGCCCACTGAGCCACCCAGGCGCCCTCTTTCTTTCTTTTTTTTATTTTATTGTGCTAAGCACACTTAGTGTGAGATCTACCCTTTTAAACTTTCATGTGTACGATAGGTTCCTGTTGACTCTAGGTCCCATGTTGCACAGCGGGTCTCTAGAACTTCTTCGTCTTGCTTAACTGGAACCTAATGCCTGCTGGTTAACCACCATTTTAGTCTTTGAGTCTGTGAATTTGACTACTTTGGACTCACGTCAGTGGAATCAAGCAGTCTTTGTCTTACTATGACTGGCTCGTTTCACTGAGCATAATGTCCTCCATGTTCATCCATGTTGTCCCCATATTGCAGAATTTCCTTCCTTTTTAAAGGGTGAATAGTATTCCAGTGTGTGTGTGTGTGTGTGTGTGTGTGTGTGTGTGTGTGTGTGTGTGTGAGAGAGAGAGAGAGAGAGAGAGAGAGAGAGAGAGAGAGGGAGAGACACGTCCTTTATCCATTCATCTCCTGATGGATGTTTACGTGGTTTCTGTATCTTGGCTACTTGGGGACTAGTGCTGCAGTGAACATGGGGCTACTAATGTCTCTTCGAGATCCCGATTTCAATTGCTTTGGATAAAAACCCAGAAGTAGGAGTGCTGGATCAGAAGGTAGTTCTTTGTTTTTTTTTTTCAAGTACACTTCATGCCCAGCATGAACCCATGACCCTCAGAGCAAGACCTGAGTTGAGATCAAGAGTTGGACTCTTTTTTTTTTCCTTTTAAAGACTTTATTTATTTATTTGAGAGAGAGAGTGAGAGAGAGAAAGCACAAGAGGGGGAAGGGCCAGAGGGAGAAGCAGACTCCCCGCCAAGCAGTGACCTGATGTGGGACTCGATCCGGGGTCGTGACCCAAACCAAAGGCAGACGTTTAACCGAATGAGCTACCCAGGCACCCAAGAGTTGGACTCTTAGCCAACTGGGCCAGTCAGGGGCCACCCATGTTGTATTCCCACCAACAGTACTTGAGGGTTCTGATTTCTCCACATTCTCACAATACTTGCTGCTTTTGCCTTTTTTTTTCTTTTTCTTGATAATAGTCATCCTGACAGATCTGACATTTTGTTCTGGAAAAGGCAACCTCTCCTCACAGGTTACTTTTCTCAGGCTATAAAAGTGTTTGGAAGTTTATGGTCAAAAAGCATTTGTAAAAGAACTTGTATCCTTTGCTCAGAAGAAAATGTTTTGAGCTAAAAAAAAAAACTGTTTAGAATTTTGTGCAAATCAGATTTGGGCACAGAGAGAGCCAGATTTCATGACTGGAGTCATTGAGCATCTCATTTCGCCCTTCATCTCGTAGACTCGGTCATTTGCTTATTAAATTAATTCTGTGGGGGGCAGCTGGTGGCTCAGTCAATTAAGTTATCTGACTCTTGATTTCGGCTCTGGTCATGATCTCAGGGTCATGAGACCAAGCCCCGTGTCGGGTTCCACACTAGGTGTGGAGCCTGCTTAAGATTTTCTCTCTCCTGGGGCACCTGGGTGGCTCAGTCATTAAGTGTCTGCCTTTGGCTCAGGTCATGATCCCAGGGTCCTGGGATTGAGCCCCACATCGGGCTCCCTGCCCAGTGGGAAGCCTGCTTCCCCCTCTCCCTCTCCACATGCTTGTGTTCCCTCTCTCACACACACTCTCTCTCTTTCAAATAAATAAATAAAATCTTAAAAAAAAAAAAAGATTCGCTCTCTCCCTCTGCCCCTAACTTCACAATCCTATGCACTCCCTCTCTGATATAAAAATAAAATAAAATAAAATAATTCTGTGGGGCCAGTCCCAGTGCAGGGAGATCTAGAAGCAGTGGAAGACCCTTCTCAGAGCTGCCCTAGTTATGAAGTTTAAACTTGAGATTTAAACACGATTTTGTCCCTGTGAGACCAATGGCTAAACCACTTCAAACGGTCCAGGAATTCAGTAGGAAAGTGAGATCAAAACCTGTATCAAGAAATCGATACCTTCCCATATACAAACACCCAGCAGTGAGATGGCATGACCAAAGAGGTCTGATTTCCAATGTCAACAAAAGAGATAAAATATCTGGGAATAAACATCACAGGAAACATGCAAATCCTCCCCGAGGAAAACTCTGAAACATTCCCAAAGGACATGAAACTGAAAAGAATGTGCTATGTTCTTGGAAAGGGAAACCGACCGTCATAAAGATGTCAGTTCTTCCAAAGGTAGTTTATAAAATGAACATGATCCAAATAAAAACATCCAAAGCCTTTTTTTCCCCCCAGAACTAGAACATCTGAAGTCTATGCTGAAAGCATGAAGAAGCAGAAGAGCCAGGAGAACTCTCGAAGGGAGAGAGGTCGGGGAGGAATGGCCCATCAGACACTCAAACCTTCTGGGAAGCCTCGGGAACGAGCATGGCGGGCGTACCCAGCACCATAATGGAAACTCAGTGTGTAAAATGCATCCTCTCAAATCTGAGAGCTCACAGTGGACCTTTTTTTTTTTTTTTAATTTATTTGCTTGCTTTGGAGAGAGAGAGAGTGCGAGCACAGGGGGCAGGAGACAAAGAATGTCCAGTAGACTCCCAGCTACAACACCGGGCTCCATCTCACGACCCTGAGATCATGACTTGAGCCAAAATTCAAGAGTTGGATGCTTAACCGACTGAGCCACCAGGTGCTGCTGACAATGGCCCTTTTAGTAGATACTATTTGGACAAGTGGGTAGCTTTCTGGAAAAGGACAGCGGGGTCTAACCTCACACCGATCACCAGGGTGGCCTTCAATGGGTCCAAGATTGAACATAGAGGAGTGAAAATACGGATGAATTCCTTTGCCCTTAACAAAAAGAGAGCGTGGGTGGGCCCCGGGCGGACGGGGAGCGGCTGGCACGCATGCATGGATTGCCAGGTTTGGGAGCTGGCAGCGAGGAGCCCACAGTATCCCAGGGGAGCCTCGCAGAGTTTGGGGAACTGGGTTTCTTGAGGCTTAGGAAGGTGGCTTGTGTAAGGTCTCCTGGTTGCTCCCAGAACGCAGGAGGCACCTGTCCCAGGCGGCCTGGGGTCTGGGTCCTAACCATGGCTCTGCGGCTCCTGACTTCGGGTAAGAGCGGCCGCCAGGGGGTTACTGAAGAGGGGCGCTGCGCTTGGGGGCGGCGGGAGGGCGGGTCAAGGAGGGGCCTGCCTTCAGGAGTGGCTTCTCCGTCCACAAAGAGCCCGGTGACACACCAGCTGGAGCAGAGGTAGGCATTTGGGTTTT
Organism: Taxidea taxus jeffersonii; assembly: GCA_003697995.1. Taxonomy (NCBI): domain Eukaryota; kingdom Metazoa; phylum Chordata; class Mammalia; order Carnivora; family Mustelidae; genus Taxidea; species Taxidea taxus. The sequence continues at coordinate 398 of ML106640.1, read as the reverse complement.
GAAGCCGTGGCAGAGCAAGAAGAGCTCACTGGAAGCTGGGCAGGACAGGCTTCTCCGAGGGTGCTGGAGGCAGCGCGTGGTCAGGCTGAGGGTAAGAAGCTGACAGACAGGGAGAGACTGGAGAGAGAAGTGGATGCTGGCGAAAGCCAGGGACTCTCAGAAGGGATGTAGGGGCCAAAGAATTGGAGAATTGGCCCAGAGAACCAGGCTCAGACTCTAAAAGGCCTTGAATGCCAAGATCATAATTAGTAGTGGTCCCAGAGCACCTCATAGTTTGAAAACACCTACACAAGATCACCTTGGATCCTCAGGCCAAGCTGGTGACTTTTTTTTTTTTAATATTTTATTTATTTATTTGATAGAGATCACAAGTAGGCAGAGAGGCAGGCAGAGAGAGA